>PVKM010006127.1:0-45275 GCA_004027735.1 Carollia perspicillata | reverse complement strand
CAGTGCAAAAGCGTAATAATATTTTACAGGGTTAGATGTGCATTCTTGAATAAAATTACAACCTTATGCCAAGCAGGTTATTATTCACGCTGTTTATAAATCTGAAACCCAAAAGGGAAACCTATAAATTTTCACCAAACAATAGCGCCCACACACTTAATTCACATGTCTGCTCATTTCCAAGCACCAGGTTTTATACGGCTGACTGGAATTTTGGCAGAGAACATCCCAGATGCTGCCAAGGTCATGAGAGAGGAAATGGATCAAATCTAGCTGATCCTATTCCAGCTTTTAGGAAGCAGGAGCGTACATTTCTGAATGTTCAGCAAACATGCAGTTAGGAGGTGAGAATCACGGGTGAGGAGGAAAAAAATTTCATGATTGAGACTGAATTTCCAGTAAGGCAAGTATTGCTCAATATTAGAAGGTAGCTTTAAGTTACAGTCCCATGTTTAATAATAAATCAAATAGATATGTTATGTGGGTTTCATTGTGTCAGTCTGCCCTATACATCGGCACACCTATCAGTCTTCGTTCTTCCTGGCCCTTTCTGCTGGCAGCATTTTTCACGGTGTGACTCTCCTTCTGCCACCTAAACAATGCAAAACCTGACCATCTTCTTCACTAGAACTAAGGCTTTTGAACCTCTACGTTTTTGTTTGCTTTAATGTAAAGTGTTCTTCTGCCATCAAAAGCTTACCATTTCCCTTCCTCCCTCCCCCTCCCCAGAAGTTTTAATCTTGTGGTGTTGGATTAGAATCAGAGATATCAGTATGGATTCCTGCTTTTCACACATGCAAACATAACGGTATACAAAAATGTAAATATAATCTGAGTATATGCTTGGTCAGTATATGTGCATATATTCCTAAAATGTTAACATAAGAAACTCTGAATGAAGCTTTGTAGAAAATCTGTGTAATATTTTTGCAACTTTCCTGGAAGTCTAAAATTATTTCAACATAGAAAGTAAAAAAAAGAAACAGTGAAAGGCTAAAGAGGCCATTTGACATGTTAAAATGTTTAAGTAAATTTTTTAACAAAGCTTGCTATGACTTCAAGGCCTCTTGTGATCTCTCCACGAAACTTTCACCAGTACCCCACCAGAAATCATTTACCCTTTCCCCCGTAAGTCTGTATTATAATATAGAGGTCTGGACCTCTCTGATATGCTTTCAGAGATACTTTTCTGACTCCTAATGGGTTAAGAAAGAGGTTAGATTGGAAGGAGAAACCTGGTCACAGACTAAGGAACGACTCCTCACTCCTTGCCTGCTGTAATCATGGGCAGGAATTCCGTTAAAAATCCAGTGAAAAGAACTTACATGACTCCACTCCAAGAAGACAAGCAACCCAATTAAAAAATAGGCAAAGGACTTGGACAGACATTTCTCCAAGGAGGACATACAGAGGATTCTGAGACACATGAAAAGATGCTCAATATCGCTGGCCATCAGAGAAATGCACATTAAAACCACAGTGAGATAACACTTTACACCGGTGAGAATGGCCATCATAAACAAAGCAACAAACAACAAGTGTTGGAGAGGTTGTAGAGAAAATGGGACCCTAGTTCACTGTTGGTGGGATTGTAGACTGGTACAACCACTATGGAAAACAGTATGGAATTTTCTAAGAAAACTAAAAATGGAACTGCTTTTTGACCCAGCAATTCCACTGCTAGGATTATATCCCAAGAACCCTGAAATGCCATTCCAAAAGAATCTGTGCACCCCAATGTTCATAGCAGCACAATTTACAATAGCCAAGTGTTGGAAGCAACCTAGATGCCCATCAGTAAATAAATAAATAAATAAACTATGGTACATATACACAATGGAATTCTATGCAGCAGAAAGAAAGAAGGAGCTCCTACCCTTTGCAACAGCATGGATGGAACTGGAAAGCATTATGTTGAGTGAAATAAGCCAGGCAGTAAAAGACAAATACCACATGATCTCACCTTTAACAGGAACCTAAGCAACAAAACAAAGAAGCAAGCAAAATATAACCAAAGACATTGAAATAGAAAACAGGATGACAGTAACCAGAGGGGAAAGGGGAGGGTTTACAGGAACAAGTATAAAGGACACATGGACAAAAACTAAGGGGGGTGGAAATGGGAGGGAGGTGGGGAACACCATGGGGGTGTACTGGGATGGGAGTAAAAGACAGAAAACTGTACTTGAATAACAACTAAAATAAAATTTAAAAATAAAAAAATAAAAAAATCCAGTGAACCCCCAGAGCAAGTATGTCGAGTGTCATTCTTTCTCAGCAGCCGTGAGCAGAAAAGTCTGCCTGTCCCTGTAGGAGATACACAAACCTGGCCTGAAGCAGAAATGTATAAGCGAATTTTAAAGGGAATTCATGCTCCCAACAGAGAAGTTTTTTTCCAGCATAAAGCAAGAATCAATCCCATAGAAACTGCAAATGTCCCATAACTGTTGTCCTCAAACTTCAAGTTCAGTAAACAATTGTCACCTTTATCCTGGGAAAGGAGTATGTTACAACAAAGGAGTTTGGATTGAGAATCAAGGGAGACCCATGTAATCTCAGGCAGATTAATAAATACAGGTGCTTGTGTGCTACACTCCCCTGTATGGCCCTTTCCAATAGTCATGGATACCCTCTCTGTGCAAGGAAGATCGATCTACGTTGCTGTCTGTAGATGTAATTTGTTCATTTTTATTGCTGTAAGGTTTTTCATTGTTTCAATTTTAATTATGCAACTATTCCACTCTTCTCTTATTGATGGGCACTTATCTGTCATAAACCGTGTCACCATGAATATTCTTGTACATGTAGCCTATTGCTCGATACAATAATTTCTTAGATCCCATTGTTATTAGTTTTTTGCAGATATAAATAAGGTAAATGGCATGAGAGAAACAAAACCCACTTACTGATGTCTTGCTAGCAAAGGGGCCAGCCACCATCACTTGTATTTTTGGCAGAGACTCAAAAAAAGACAGAAGAGTGGGAAAGAGTTATATACAACGGAAACAGGGAAGCCTTCAGGTGCACCATGATTAGAGGCTGTTGGCCTGAGGAGGCTGTAGGCAGGTTAACTGGAAGCAAGGCATCCTATGTGATTGGTAAGGAGTCATATATGAATTTCTCTGGTCCTGAGTTAGAAGTAAAGAAAATTAGGGAAGCTGTCAATAATCAAGTCCTGGTCATTTGGGGCTGGTTGTTACAGGAGTTACTGTTTCGCTTCTTGGATTGTCACGATATTAGAGATGGACATCTGGCTTCCTAGACGTTTCAGTTATGCAGATTGGCTTCCTGGGCTGTTCACTGTAGACGTGAGGTTGACTTCCTGAGCTGCTGCTGCAGGTTGTGGATCAGAGCTCTGCTGTTCATGCGGTCTGCCCAGTGGCCATTTGAATATTCAGTCTCGGAAATCACTTTTGTGATTTCTGTCCAATCTTTTAGCTTTATTGAGCCTCAGGCATAATAATAATAAAAGTATATTTTATATCATTTTTGTGGAAGTTGAATAATATATTGAATACCTACGTCATTCTTCGACACACAAATATTCTCTCTTGTTCACATCTCTTTCGGTTGGATAGATGCTTGACAGTGTCTATTAACAAACTTCAAGCAGCACTGTTTGAAGCATAGGTGTTATTAAACAGTTCAAACATCATAGCATTGGATCGTTATCTTGATGCTCCTGCAATCCTAAGCATCCATACCAGTGCTCCCAGTTGTGGTATTTTTTTCTTTCATAAATATGGAATGCTTCATGAACTGGTGTGTCATCCTTGTGTAGAGGCCATGCTGACCCTCTCTGTTTCTCTCCAGTACCAGTATATCCGCTGCCTAAGCAAGCTGTAGCACCTTGGTGTTCCTTATAAGGTTAAGGATCCCTGAGTAAGTTCATACATTTATTTTTCCAAGACCATATAGCTAATAAACAGAAGAACTAAGAATTAAATATAGTGCTTTTGGATTCCAAAGTATAGATAGGTAGATAACTAGATAGATAGACAGATAAGAACATAGATATAATTATTTTTCTTTCTCATCTATATATAAATGCCTCTCAATATTTTAGGTATATTCCCCTAACTAATCAGGACACAGAAATACTTTGTAGGTTATAATGTATTAGTAGGAAACCAACAGAGAATCAAAAGCTATAATAAACATTTTGAATGTAGTAGACATATAAAAATGATTTTGTACCTAAATTGTTACAACAAATAATAAAAATTTGTCTTCTAATGTGTTGCATTTAACTTTATAACAAATGAAAATGGAGAATTCAAGTTATTTCATATTTTGCATTTTATTTTGTGTGATATTCACTATGAAAATCCTATTTTGTACATATTCATTACAATAAAAAGAAAATAAACTACACAATAATAAACTGTTAATCTTGAATTCAGCTATTTCCAATGTTTTTAGGCTTACATCTTGTTTAGAGCATCACTATCCCCACTAACTTTTTAAAAACAAAAGCTCAGTTATTCAATTTAACTTTGAGAGAATCTGACTTTTTAAAATTTCACTTGGTGATAGTTGAGAACCACAAGATCTTTAGTTTTTTCCTTTTAGCCACAGAAATGGTATTTCTGTGTAACTTAGTTAATCAAAATAAATATGTAAGACATTGCATTTTTAAAATAATAAAAAGAAACAAAATCTGTCTTGTATTTCTTAATATAATATTAAAATTAAAGTATTAAATTTTTATAAGCATATCTATTAGTATTTCCTCAAGGACCTTTCATGGAATACCAGTATAATGGAATTATATGCACTATGCATTTAGCATTAGTGACAATTAGAATGCATTGAAATTTTCTAACTCTACTATGCTTTTTAGAGCTAAGATTTTTCTCTCCATTTATCTGATCAGTTGTCACAGAGAACCATTTGTTTTTTTAAATAGCACTGAACTAAAAAGAAAGAGGCTTTTAATGTTCTTAAATATTTCAACTAGAACATCTGCTTGCTTATATGTTCAACATATATTAGTATTGAAGTTAGCTGATATTCACCACTAAGGGTTTTCTCTAATTCATCACTTTTAGAATGATTTTGTGCATGACTGAACTATGGAAATTAGAGTGTGTGGAATTATGGAATTCTTTCTATAGCTTAGTAAAGCTTGCCACTTTGTTACTGTCCTTTCACAAAAGTCCAAACCACCTCCTGTCCAACCCCCTGGAATCAGGCTGGATACTTCCCTAAATAGTTTGGCTAAGGATGCAGCTCGAAAAGGTCCTTTCCTTTAAAATGACGTCCTACTTCCCTAAACCATAACCAGATGAGATTTATAACTCATCATATTCTTCCATATGCTTTGGAGTAGAGTCGAATCACTCAACTGAGATAGACAAAAATTAGAAGAGAATATATCTTAATTTTATCTAGGTTCATTGAAGTTTAAGAAACAATATAAGCTTTATCTAGGCCTCTTTATGGTATAATATATTGTTGTTGAAACAGTGCTTTCCCTATATTTTAAATTCGAATGATGAGATTATATTAATATATTGTTTTGTGTTAATGCAAACTATAAAAATAGAACTGAAACTTAGAATTCAAGGTAAAACAATGTACCTGAAGATTTTGGAATTGTGTTCAAGTTCAATTCCACCTATTAAAAGACGTATAATCCTGTACTAATCAAGCCACTTCTGTGAACAATATCTTCTTTTATACTATCAGATAAGATCTGTTCTACTTATTTCTGGGATTTTAGGAAGAACTTATGATATATTCAATGCAATGTTATAAAAATGTAATTAATACTGAGTACGTAACAAACCTTTTGCTGCTTTCTATACAATTATTAATATGTTTATACAAATACATTGTAAATTACATATTACCACACAAATATATAGAAGTATTATTATATATAGGATAATATTTACCCTTAGACATTAAATAATTTAGCCTTTCCCCTTTTGAGAATAGCAGGTGACATTTAAGAACTCATATTACTTTACAATAACCTATCAGTGATTTAACATTATGTAGAAATAATATGCTTTTGCAAGAATAAAAATATGAATGGGTTGATTTCTTATTAAGAAACAAAGACTCAAAACTAAAGTCCATCTATACAAAGAGTCCAACTTAAAGCAACATGTTATACAAAAGATAAAAATAAGAGGGTAGGATGGGAGTAAAAAACAAAAAACTGTACTTGAACAGCAATTAAAATAAAAATATTATAAATAAAAACAAAAAAATAAAAGAATAAAAATGATAATAATTTCAACTAATGAAAAACAAGGAGGCTGAGGAAACAATAATAATGAAAATAAAGAGGATTCAAGTCAAAAAGAATTATACTGGATCAAAAATTGTCATCATTTTTCAAAAATTTTATCTTTATTTTATTTTATTTTATTTTATTTTATTTTAATTGTTCAAGTACAGTTTTCTGCCCTTTACTCCTATCCCAGCCCACCAAAAAGGGTCATCTTATATTGAAAGAAATTAAATCTACAGTGAATAGACTGAACCCTTGTGAATGGAATCGTATTAGAACAACACATAAGCAAAACCTTTTATTTTAAAAATTATTTTATTTATTTATTTTTAGAGTGGGGGACAGGAAGAAGAAACAGTGGGAGAGAAACATCAATGTGTGTTGCCTCTCATTGGCAACTGGGGGACCTGCAACCTACTGGGGACCTGGCCTGCAACCCAGGCATGTGCCCTGACTGGGAACTGAACTGATGGCCCTTTTCTTCACAGGTTTGTGCTCAATCCACTAAGCTACACCAGCCAGGGCCAAAAACCTTCTAGAATTACATAACATGACAATCATATTGGAAGACCGATAACTTTTGTCTGATATAATAAGCAAGATTAAATGAGACTAAAAAGAATTTGAATAACATGAAATGATTAAACAGATACATACTGATATTTGTACTGTCAGATAATAGGCATTCTTTCTGAATAAGCATTTAGCATTTATACAAATTAATTATATATGAGATCAGTAAAGCAAAATATTGCATTTTGCAAAGTCACAATTGAAGAGTTATGGTATTTATTCACAATTCACTGACATAAGATATTAGTTCAAGAGTTTAACTAGAAAAACATTCAACCACTTAAAATTTAAAAGCAGAAATTACTGACAATTAAATCTATTGTTATTTTAGGGTAAAAAAATGTACAAACCTAATCAACAGATCAAGAAAGGACTGTCTTTAAAGACATTAACAGTTGACTTTTTAATAACAATGCATTCTATATGAAAATATTTACCAATCTACAATTCTATATCATTCAAGAATAAAGATAAGAATAAGGACATTTTAACAAAAACAAAACTAGAGAATTTAAAATCAGCAGATCTGTAGTAGAGGAGGTATGAAAAGATGTTCTTCAGACAGAAAAAATAATTATTTCAAGATAAAATTTGTAGATACAAGTAGAAAAGCACAAATGAATTTGAAAAAGATTGTGATCAGTATAAATGAATATTTTTCTTAATTAATAGTAATGTCTTCCTGAGTTTACAGTTCAGACAAGATTGCTATATATTACAACAATAGTATTTAATTCAGAAAAGGGGTAAATGGAGTTAAAAAGTTCTTTTATTCTTGTACAAGACAAAAGTTAAAGAGCCAATGAATATTAGACAATAAAGCAGGAATCATGTCTTAATCTATAAAAGAATATTATAGTATCTCAAAGAAGAGTAAGAGGGTATATAACTTTCTTGCTAATATAGACAGAAAATAGAGTAAAAACTAATAAATGCAAGTGAAATAAAGGAGAAAAATTAATGCAAAAGTATTGGAATTGTAAGACAGAGATATAAACAAAAATATCAGTAATGACATTAAATTTAAATTTGCATTTAAAACTCATAGAAGGCTAAATATTCAACACAAAAGATTCCATTATGATAAAGACTATCATAATGAAAAAAACAAAAGTTTTATACTGTTGACAAAAGACATTTAAAACATAAGGATATAGAAAGAATGAAATCAGAAGGATGGTAAAAATTACACTAACTCAAATGCAAGTATTAATCAAAAGAATGCCAGTTAAGCTATTACAATGTGAGACGACTATATTTTTAAGACCAAAAGGATCTCTAAAGATAAAATGGGTCACTTCAAAATTCTTAAAGATTTAATTCAAAAAGAAGATATAATTTTAAGTTTGTAAGCAAAGCACAAGACAACTAACAACACAGACTCAAACTGTATAAGAGAGAGTAGAAGCTTTTTAAGAAAACAATAAAAATCAATTCCTCTATGAATATTTAAAAATATAAATAAAATTGATCTAATTAACATACCTAAGCCACTATACTCCAAATTTCAGAATATACGTTCTTGTCAATCACGGAACATTTGCAACAACTGACCACATCCTTTGCCGCGAGGTGCATCTCAGCAAATTTCAATGAACTGACATCACAGTGTGTCCTTTGACAAAAATGCAATTTAAATAGAAAGTAATGATTTTTAAACACTAGAACAAGGATTATGGCCTTTTTAAATTAGGAAATGAGCTTTAAAACAACCCATAAAATAATGAAGTAAAAATTAAAATTACAATGTAGGTTTAACTGAATGATAACAAAAATGTTACATTTTGAAACCTAGAGGCTTCAGGGAAAGTTGTGTTTAGAGAAAAACTTTTATCTTTAAATTCGTGTGTTAGAAAATAAATGAAGCAGAAAACCCATCGGCATTAGTTCATCTCAGGAAGTTTGTTTTTTTTTAAGAATATCAAGTAAATCTAAATAGAACAAACAACATAGAGAATATGGACATGAATGAAATAAGAAACAAATACACTGTAGAGAGAATACCAAAATGTCAAATATTGATTGTTGGAAAAGACCAACGAAGTTGCTAATTTTTAGTAAGATCATCAAGGGAAAGAAAAGGCATAAAGGAAAATAGATTTGTTTTCCTTTAATGATTGTGGAGGTAGTGCAGGTAACATGAAGGGAAAAGATTGTTATCATAGCAGCATCTCTGCAAACATGGCTTAGCAAATATATGTGTTTGCAAAGCAGTTGTTTATATAGACGACCCACTTTTCCTTGCAGGGATTTACTACACCAACTGCATTTTTCTTGTGTGACTGTGTATTAAGTCTCAACTGTTGATAAAATACATACTTTTTCTTCTCTTAATATTCTCACATGTAATGTGAACCTAGTATTTTTTTTCATTCTTGAAGTTTCCTAAAAGGACAAATCCCACAACTGTCTATCAAGTGAATTGAACCCAAATGCCTGGATTCTTCCTATGTTTACAATAGACAAGAGAATGCAATATATTTGTGCTGCTGTGTCTCATGGCTTGTAATGAGAACAAGAACGTAGCAAACACACAGGTATGAAGATATTTTCATGCCTAAAGAATTTAAAGCATAAAAAGCACTGTTTGCTGAAAGCTTTAAGTAATAACATAAATGTCTGTTTTTGAAATAGAGGAATTTGCCTAGATCTTATGCTTTAATTTTACAGTTTGACTGGAGTTATACTTCATATGTAAGTTTTCTAGCATTTGAATCTGGGTAGCAAAATAAATGGCAACATATAAAAATACAATATTGAACACTGCTATCTTGCCCAAAAATTTTATTTTCTTGTTTATTGTTAATCACATGTACACTGTTTATTCTAATGTCTTAAGTGTTCCACCAAATAGTCCAAATAATCCTTTCTCACTCTTAGCTACACCTCTATTTATGAGGCAATGAGATTATTTCATGATCCCCACAAACACCCCTGACATTCCTGGGTTATCTTTGTGCCTGTTATTCTAATCTTTTCATGATGAAACCATAATCATCTTTCAGAGTTACTCCAGAAGGTATTTTCTAAATCCCACCAATAAGATGTAATCTCTTTCAGTTCTTTACAACTTCATAACCTATTTCTTGTATTTCTTGTTAACTATTTGTTTAACAATTGGGCATCGCCATTTGTGAAATTTTCTAACTTTGAACTTCTAAAGAACTGAACTGTGCTTTCAAAATACTGTATCTTTATTTTCCTGACATTAATTAAAGTGAATAAAATTATTTGAAACTGAAGAGTTAGTAAATGAAGAATGAGAAGATGGGAGTTGACGAAGGTAGAGAGGGGTTGAGGAGAAAAAAAATACACGTGCGGCTGGTTGAGAGGAGGAGGAGGACTTTGCCTGCAGTGGAGGAGAGAGAATAGGAAAGAAGAGCGTTTAATTCCCTTTTGGCTGCTCTCCTGTATATTAAATCACACAGGGGAATGGGAAAAAAAAGAATTTTGGTGGGAGTCTTTGGTTTGAACCATATATTTACTAAAGGGGGGTAATAATTTCTTCTGTATTAGATTCAATGTATATGACCTTGATGAAATAATTACCTAGGGATGTTCAGTTGATTATTATAAAAAGCCTAATTTTGATTAGTAATTGAAGGAGGAGTTTATTTGGGATAGGGGAGACATTTTCTAATGAAATCCATGCAAAATAAGTAGACATGTAAAGAATAAAAATAACAATGAGAATAGCTAATCTATAGCAAACTCCTTAGGTGTCAAGCATTCTGGTAAGCATTTTACACAAATATGCCATTACTCCTCATGATAATTCTAGTGTTACCCCTGCTGGAGACATAAGGAAGTTGAGGCACGGGGAGTTCAATTTACCCCAGCTGACACTGCTGGTGACTGTTGGACCCCGGACTCCAATTCAGGCCTCCCAAGCTGAGAGTTCACACTCTTAACCACTCACTGGACTGCTTTACCATGAAGAGGCAAACACTGGGATGAATTTATTTTTACCTAGAAAAGTAATGATAAAAGTATCTCTTGGGAAAAGTGTTTCTTTTTCTGAAAACCTTGATGTGAAAAGAAGATAGTAATAAATTTAGAGCCCCAATTATAAGAGACTATGTTTTTTTCTTTTATAAGTATCAAATTATAAACATTATATTAAATATAGTTTGGAACCTCTTTTCTTCTTTCAGTTAAGTGGCAATGAGTTTACAGCCAATGAAGTCTGTAAGGAAAGGAGACCTAGCCAGACTCAAAGTATAATTTTCTTCATGATATACAAATATAAAAAGCCTGTATATTTTAAACTATTTAGTGGTCCAAAGGGATTAGCCTATCCGGGGATTTTGGGCCACCAGCATTGCTGAGAAACTGCTAAGACTGCAGAGAGGGAATTGTGTGCACAGCAGAGAAACCCGGCAATTAAAGAGGAGGTGCATGCTAGTACTCTTTGCTCAGGAACTGTACAAACAGAACAGAAAAGACCCTCCTCAGGGGAGACTTTCACCTTAACACCATTTGTGTATCGCTGTGTCTGCATCTATCCTCATGCAGCCTGTCTAGCCAGATATAGATGCCCCCAACAATCATCATATTAAAAAAGAGAGGGTTAAACAGCCAGAGAGAATCCACATGACAATAATCTTTAGCAGTCTATGTGGGGAATAAACAACTCATAGTCAGGTACTTCTTGCATTCCTCCTTCAATGATGTGCAGAATTCAATTTCCTTGGTGGCCTTATATAGTCTTAGCTGTTTCACAGAGCATCCATCAACTAATCCACAATGACAGCTTTGTTATTTTGTGCCATTGGAGTTAATCTTGGTCTTGGGAACTAGGAAATGGTGCGGGACTCTGAAATTCCTTGGTTACACAGGGTGGGGCTAAAGGACGGTTGTTTGTATGGAAAATAATATGATAATAAATAATAATACAAGAATAAACTCTGTGTTTTGTATACTCACAACAATAAACCTACTTTTGCCTCACCTTGTAATTGTCCGATTTCTCTCTCTGACAGTTCCAATCTGGGAAGAGTCAGTTGACAATTGATAGTTGATGAAGTAAATTAAAAGTCAACAGGTGACAGCTAGGTAACTTAGAGTCAGCAACACCTGGAAGCCTACAACACAGTAAGGCTAGAGGGACCAAGGAAGAAGGTAGTAAACCAATACCTAGTATCCAGAGTCTCCTAGGAGAAGCTGGAACCATGGGAGATGGAAGAGATCAGACAGTGCCAGAGATCTGGCTGGGATAGAAAAGAAAGAAGGACATAGCTTGTTCCCTTCCTACACCATCCAGTCTCCTGCCACTGTCTCCCATTAGCAGAAGCAGCAGGAAGTCAGTTGACGAGTAGCCAGATGATCACAGCTACAAGGTTTAGCCTCTCCTACAATGTCAAGCAGCACAGGGGAAGGAGGGCCAGATCTGCGAACTAAAGCTTACTACTGCCAATGGAAAGGGGAGTGAATGGAGGGTAGGAGCATATTTGGAGGTATTGAAATAGTTCAGTGGCTTAGACCAAGGTAGTGGCAGAGGGAAATAACTGATCTGAGCTACATTTAGGAGAAAAAGAAATCAGCATGACTTAGTGACAGATTATATTTGAGAATTAAGAGAAAAGAAGCTATTGTGAGCAACTTCAACCATTTTCACTGACTGGGCTAGTTTTGTAGTTTCTGCAGAACTATTAGGACACAACTCAGAATAATCCCTGAGTGCTTAATCAAATTATCCCTCCAATTATTAATAAATAAGAAAGGGTAGCCAGCAATTGGCTAGCCATCATACAGCAAAGGAGGAAAGAGCTTGGCTGCTGCTGTGGGTTACCATGGTTACTGTTTTTGGTTCTTGTCATCAGGAGGTACAAGAGAGAACAGCAAGTTATGTAACCAAGGAACAGAGGACTTACACAATAAGCCATCTATTGGCTATCTCTTTAGTCTGGAAATTAGTATTGTTTTACTAGTTACAAAGACTAACTCAGAGAAATGAGACGGCTACCACAGCAAGAAGTTATGGTAATAATTGCCAGGTGTGTGTGTGTGCATGCATGTGTCATTAAATGCTTGACAAGTACCTTGTGAATTTCTACAAAGAGCCAATTAGCCCGTCTAAACTTAAGTTTTTAAATTCCAAGTGTCAGAAACAAGGTGGAGACTAGGGTGTGGTGCAGAGGAATTCATGAGCCAAAATGAATGGCTGCAGACTTGTTGCATGCAGTTGCCCCTGCGTTAGAGGGGGGTGAAGCGGAGCAGACGAGAGAGCTCAATAGTCACCAGACCTGCCCCTGGCAAGCTGTTGTCTGGTAAGTCCTCAGCAGAGAGCCAGAACCTTGACAACAGATTATTCTGTCATTATTTTTATACAACATTAACTTTAGTAACAATGTGAGCAAAAGAGAGCTGAACCAACTTTATTAGCTTATAATCCAATATCTCTATGGCTCAATATGGAGACATTGTTTAAGTGCACATATAGGATGCATTTGTTTCAGTTCCTGAAAGGACTACAAATAAATGGATGGCGCACTTCAACACAATCACATACTTTTATTTTTAATTTTGTAATGCAATTTATTAGGTCTAGCAACATGAATTCCTAGAAGATTCAACTTCTTTGTATACGTTGATATTTCACATGTACTAAACCCATCACTTCTATCTGTTTATGGATCAGAAGAAGGTTATATATAGGTATATATGTCACAGGAGCTGAAGAGATAATTATAATGTAAATATCAAACTAGATTGTAATGAGGGATTTGAGAGAAAGAGTTACTAAGCAGGTTGTGTCAAAAAAGCCCTAAAATATCATCCTGACCTGAACAGTCTCTGAACAAGATAATTGTAGGATATATTCCTGTACCAAGAATGAGAAAATAATCAGATGTTCTACACAGGAAAATAATTGAAAACCAGTTAGGAAACAATCAGGTGGCTTGCCTTAGCTGGGACCTTAAAGACCAAGATGCAAATATCTTGGTAGAAAATACATGAAGGGCAAATTGATTAAACAACGGATACTGAGATCTTTGATTTTGTGGTGGCATCGACATTAAATTTCATTCTACATGTACAGAAAGAATAGAGTCATGCTGGAAGACAGCTAACAGGTTGGTAGATAGAACCAGGTCCTTGCCTAAGATACTTAATGCCTACGTTCAGAGTCCAATCAGGAATTTTGACATTCTAAACAAGAAAGAAGCAGGCCCTAAAAGCAGAAGTTTTACTGGGCAATGAGGCAGAAGCAGAGGGAAGGAAGGAGTGACAGAGGGAGGGAAGGAGGGAATGTATTCTGACTATTGTAAATTCTCCCTCACTGGAGAGTTCCTGGCTTTGACCTTGAGTTTCCAGCTCCATTCAACTTCATAAATACCCAAGAGAAGTGGTTTGTTTTGAAGCTTTTGAAGCTCTGAAGCTGGTCAAAGGAAGGAGGGTAACAAAAGGAAAAATATAGAGTAATTAATGGGTAAGGAGGGGACTTAAAATGTCTACACTCTTTAAAATAATTGGATTATGTTTATACACATTTTTTCTCTTATTGAGGTATAATTGTTGTTTTGAAAGTTTGAGTCCTCTAATTTCTCGTGTTTAGGTCAAAGTCTAGAAAGCCCCGTAGTAATTAATGTCCTGTTTATTTTGTGTTGAAGAGGGATGTTTTAAAAAGCTTTATTACTTTTAGAGATTCAAAGTTTACAACAAAATTGAAAGAGGGATACAGAGATCTCCCATATACGCTCTGTGCCCACACTTGCACAGGCTCCCCCATGGTCATCAACATCACATATGCTATATGTATATATTTTAACCACAGTTTTCCCTTTTTCACAGTGTCCTATAGTTGGAGTCATACAGTATGTAGCCTTTTCAGATTGGCTTCTCTCACTTAGTAATATGTATTTAAATTTCCTCCATGTTTTTTCATAGCCTGGTAGTTTATTCCTTTTTAGTTCTGAAAAAACTTCATTGTCTGAATATATCCTAGATTGTTTATTCATTCACCTACTGAGGGGTATCTCTGTTGCTTCCAAGTTGTGGCAACATTGAATCAAGTTACTATGAACATCCTCATGCAGGTTTTCACTAGGACAGAAGTTTTCAGCTTCTTTGGGTAAATATCAAGGTGTGTAATGGCTGGATTGGATGGTAAGAGTATGCTTCGTTTCCAAGAAACCATCAAACTTTCATCCAAAGTAACTGTACCATTTTGCAATTCAGCCCACAATGTGTGAGAGCTCCTGTTGTTCCAAATCCTCCTCGGCATTTGGTGATGTCAGTGTTCTAGAGTTTGGCCATTCTAATGGTTGTATAGTGGTAATTCTTGTTGTTTCAATTTGAATGTTCCTGGTTCAATAATGTGAAACATTTTCCACATGCTTATTTACCATCTGCATCTTTTTTGATAAAATGGCTATTCATGGTTTTGCCTGATTTTTTAATTGCACTGTTAGTTTTCTTATTGCTAAGTTTTAAGGGGTATTTTTTATGTGTATTTTGGCTAACAATCTTTTATCAGTTGTATTTTTTGCTAATATTTTCCCCCAGTCTATGATTTGTCTTCTAATTCTCATAATATTGTTCTTCACAGAGCAGAAATTTTTAATTTGAATAAAGCCCAGCTTGTGAATTTTTGTCTCCCACGAATCTGGTCCTTGATGGTGCATGTAAATAGGAATCACCATTCTGAGGCCACCTGGGTTTTTTCACACGTATCTTCCAGGAGCTCTACCAGTTTGTGTTTTACTTTCAGGTTTATGACCCATTTTAAGTTAGTTTAATTTTTAAAAAATATATTATCGATTATGCTATTACACTTGTCCCAATTTTTCCCACTTTACTCCCCTCCACCTCCAGCAATCCCCACCTTTAGTCCATGCCCAGGAGACACACATATGAGTTCTTTGGGTACTCCACTTTCTACACTGTTCTTAATATCCCCCTGACTATTTTTGTACCTACCAATTAGTACTTCTCAATCCCTGTACCTTTCCCCCCATTCTCCCCCTTCTCCCTCCCAGATGATAACCTTCCAAACGCTCTCCATATCTATTATTCTGTTCCTGTTCTGTTTGTTTGCTTAGTTTGTTTTTTAGATTAAGTTGTTGATAGTTGTGCATTTGTTGCCATTTTAATGTTCATATTTTTGATCTTCTTTTTCTTAAATAAGTCCCTTTAACATTTCATATTATAAGAACTTGGTGACGATGAACTCCTTTAGCTTTACCTTGTCTGGGAAGCACGAGGTAAATTTATCTGTCCCTCTATTCTAAATGATAGCTTTGCTGGATTGAGTAATTTAGCTTGTAAGTCCTTGCTTTTCATCACTGTGAATACTTCTTGCCAGTCCCTTCTTGCCTGTGAAGTATCTTGAGAGAAATCAGCTGACAGTCTTATGGGAACTCCTTTGTAGGTAACTCTGCTTTTCTCTTGCAGCTTTCAAGATTCTATCTTTATGTTTACCCTTTGGCATTTTAAGTATGATGTGTCTTATTGCAGTCTACTTTGGGTCCATCTTGTGTGGGACTGTCTATGCTCCTATACTTGTATGTCTATTTCCTTCACCAAATTAGGGAAGTTTTCTTTCATTATTTTTTCAAATAAGTTTTCAATTTCTTCCTCTTTTATGAAAATTGTAAGTTCTGTGTGCATATTTATTTATTTATTTGTTGTGTGTATATGTCCAGTTGTTTCAGCACCACTTATTGAAAAGACTATCTTTGCTTCATTGTGTTGCCTTTGCTCCCTTGTCAAAGATCAGTTGACTATATTTATAGGAGTCAATTTATGATCCCTCTGTTCTGTTCCATTAATCTATTTTCTATTATTTCATCAATATCAGTCTGCATTGATAATTGTAACTTTACATTAGACCTTCAACTGTGGTCTCCTTCAATATTGTGTTGTCCATTCTGGGCTTCTTGTCTCTCTAAATAAACTTTAGAATAAGTTTGTGGTCAACATAATTTGAATAAAAGTGTTTATCTGATTATATTATTATTTATTCTGTGAAAGTTTTTCAAGTATCCGATGACCTTTTACTAGAAGTATTTAATAAAAATTCTATTTAAATGATTAATAATTCAATTATTTGTACCAATTCTGGGAAGTTTTACCTTTTAGTTACTTTCAAGTGAAAACTCTTCCTAAATCAATAGCAATAAATACTAGAAAATAAACCTATATTCCATTTTCCTTATGCCATTATCAAGTACAGAAGTACTAATACTAGGTAATGTTTACTGAATGACTATTATGTCCAAAAAGTATAATTATTTAATACTAATGACAACCCAGTGAATTTGGTACTTGTAATTCCCAATTAAAGTTGAAGAAATTGAGGCTTAAAGAGGATTAATGACCTCACCAAGCTCACAGAGGTAAAAGTGGAAGAGAAAAGCATGGAGCTTTTTAGTTGCATTATGAGCTCCAGAACTGTCTAGAGAATCAAGAAAGCTCATGTCAAAGTAGGTGGCTCCACATTCTTGGAACTGTAACTGGCATCACTATTAATCAGTACTGACAAGCCTTTCACGTAATCTAGCCCTGCTATAAGTTCTTCATGACAAAAGAGTCTCTCTTGGGAGGTTCTCAGGTACCAGTGTCTCTTTGCAGTGATCTGTGAGCTGATTCATGGTTACAGAAAGCCTGACAATGTTGCCTCATGGCCTTGAAGCTGGGCAGAGAGCAGTGTCTGACTTTGTGCTTCAGAAATTATGACAGTTTTTCCACTTGGTTAGGATCAAGACTGACAGAGGCTCTGGAAAATAGTTCTTTGAGGACTTGACAGGAAAAATTCCCTAGGGTTAAATGGAATATTAGCTTATAATATGCTGAATGGTACTTCAGAGGGTTGAGCTCCCTTGGGAGAAGTTTCTGAGTTAAGATATCTGCAGCCCTGCATTTCACTGAGTTTCTTGCCTTTGTAGGTAGTAGGGATAACCACTTGTCTAGGATTCTGGAAAAATGATTCAGTCTAAACTGTACCATTTGACATCCAGGATCTCATTCGGTCCTAGGTAGAAGAGAATTTCAAGCGAAGAAAAAACACTGCCTTTCTCTTCACATTTTGATTCCCATAAGCTCCCTTTCTGGTAGTCAGTTCCTCCCTGGAATTGTAGTATAAAGATGTAAAAAAGCAGGGTATTCCATCTTTCATGGTCACCTCACAATGAGTATCTTAAAACAAAAATGCAATACTACATCTTATACAAAAAATGTGGGAAATCAGAAATAAAGAATTACTATAGTTTCCTTTATTAGGTATCTGTGAAATAAACTATGTGAGAGTGTTAAAGAAAAAGAAGAAAACTTAATTACTAAATAATAAAAAATTAATGAATGTCCGCTCTGGCCTAGATGCAATTGTAGAAACCAAAATAAAGCAGTAAGTAAAACAGAAAAATTCTCCACTTTTATGAAGCTTACATTCCATTGGAGACATGAAAGGTAAGCATATAAACAAGCAACTATATTATACATATTGGTGATGAGAATTATGAATACAAAGCAGGTAAGATGTTACAGAGTGATGGGGGCTGGGTTATATGTTATTTAACTTAGATTAGTCCAAAAGAGTTTTTGGACAAGGGAACATATGAACAAAAACCTGAGAGCAGTGAGGGACTAAACCATGTGGATATCTGGAGGAGGAGCTAACTACTCAGATGGTAAGGCCAAAATGCAAATGTCCTGAGTTCTGAGTATGCTGTTTGTATCTGAGGAATAGCACGGAGATCATTGTGGTTGGCAAAGAATGAGCCAGGAAGAGGTGATTATATCAGAGAATTAGCCAAGTCATATGACATTTGAATTTTATTCTGACTAAAACGTAAAAAGCTTATATGCTTTTGAGTAGAGAATGACATGATAGAAATTGGGTTTTAAGATTATCAGGCTGAAGTCTGGCAATTAGTCCATGAATGGATAAGAATTGAAACCCAGTGACCAATGGGAAGGCCCAATAAAATATCAGTAATCAAATGAGAGACTGAGTGACTTGGACTAAGATGGTGAGAAGTGTTTAGATTTGAGATAACTTTTGAGCTGTAGCTGAAAAGATTTGATAATGAATTGGATGTAGTGTTTGAGAGAAAGAAGGTAGTCAAGGGCATTGCCAAGGCTTTGGCCCAGAGCACTGAAGATACAGAGTTACACTGAAAAGAGAGGAATCTAAGCAGGTTTTTCCCCCACTTTGGTATCAATAACTTGTTTTGCCCTGTTTAGTTCGAGACTTTTATGAGACATCCTACCAGAGTTGTTGAGTAGGTAGCTATATATCAAGTCTGGAGTTCTTGGGACAAACTGAGTCTTGTATTTTAAAAGTGAGATGGTTTTTAGATGGGTTTTAGTTGCAAGGAAATTAAGAGAAAATCATGAAGAAGGAAACCACGTGAGAATGGTTTCCTGTTAGGATTTGTTCCAGTCTGGGCCATTTTTCAGTTACTGCAGTCTTTTAACTCAAAACACTACCATCTAAGCTACTTAAAGGCTCAAACCACATCTCATCATCTCTGTGTAGCTAAGTTGCTATGTCAAAATAGACAGTCAGTTTCAAAAATAGTGCTGCTAGCATTAGCTCAGTGTTCAGAGCAGGGCACATACAGTTTATGTGCACTTACTTCATAATTTTATTTGAATAAAAGTCTGGTTGGTACACAGATCTTTTCATACTGAAATACATGTACTATAAAAATTTCAATATAGAATGTAAATTATTCAATATTCTTGATTTTTCTGGATAATGCTTTCTTTTAATTTACTTTTTTAAAAAGAGATAATTTAAAAAGCTATTAATAATAAAAACAAGTTTCAACAAACTGGAAATTGGGTGGATAAACAAGCTTCTTTAAGAAATAAAGAACAGCATTTTTATATAAATTATATATTAAATAACCACAATTTTATTTCTTAATTAAAAAAGAAGTAATGTCATCTTAAGAAGTTTCTTTAAGGTTATTTTGTCCCAACAACCAAGTCATTGTTTCTTATAGATTCAGGCTTTGCTTACATTATTCCCACCATATCGAATAGTTCAATATAAACCATAAACAAAACAAACTCAAAATTTTAAAAACTTAAAATAAAAAATGTTTTTTAATTTTATAAATAATTGTATTGCTCATAAAAATTCAATTAAATAATTTTTCCAAAGTATCTTTAAAACTCAGTAAAAAAGTAATAAATATGAGGATTAAAACAAGTCTATCATAAATTTTATGTTTTCTCCTGTAAAGTTAAAATATAATGTGAATACTTCTCTTTTGTAGTTTATTTTAATAATTTTCTAGTATATTAATAACCTGAAATCTAGTTGAGGTGATTGTCTCAGACCATGAAAATTATAAAAGCCAAAAGGTCTCCCCTTGCAATACTATAAGCAAGACACATTCATGTTCATATTTGCAGAACAGATGTTTTCAAATACCCACTTTGTTCCAGGTGCCACTCTAGGCATTTTCTTAAGATTCTGACAGCCCAGTATTGAGCTTGTAGGGTGGTCACATCCACACTAGTGACCAGAAACTTCTTGGGTTACATTCATCAGGACTCAAGGAATTAAAAGATTTATGATGTGCAACAAGCCAGGAGGAAAAAGCATGAATCTTACAAGTTTCTGAGGAAAAACAAGTCTTTATAAAAGGAATTTTCCTTTCTCTAGCAAGTCTATAGCTTAAGTTTGACCGAGAGGATTAACCTTGATATTTTATTTAGAGGATTTTTTTCTTTTTTTCTGAGTGGAACTCCTGCACAGTGAGGTAGCAGTTTAAATTTAAAAAGATTAAATAACACAGGGGACTTCATCTCAACCTGCTTAGTTTCCTAGGATTCCTGGCCCTAATACTGAGTTGTTTTGTAAATGTACAACAACTCAAGTTCATGGGAGGGGACTCTTTAGTGATAAGGTTCCTATTCTATATAGGGTGATCAGACAAGTATCTTTTTATAGGGTGATATTCATGATTTTTCTGAGGCAAGAGTGGTGCTGGGAGAAAAACAATAAATTCAAGAAGCTTGTGGCAATCACGGGAAAAGCAAAGAGACCAGAGTCGTCAGACAGGATGATTTAGGAGGACAGTGGGAAGGCATGAAGGTGGGAAGGTAGCTACTGTCATTTTTATTTTAATTTGTTGGAAGAAGATTTAGCACAGTTGAGAGACAGGAGAATTGTCTTCCTAGGATCACTGCTGTTACTATTGGAAGAATAGGTTGCAGAACACAAGACTGGAAGCAGGAGATATATTGGGAAATTATTCCACTGGTCTAAGTACTAGATGATTGTGGTTTGAATTATAGTAGCTGGAGGAGTGAAATGGTCATATGGTAGGTTCTCGATCATCCCTTAACGATTCCCTTTCTACTAGACTTCTCAGAATCTTGGAGGCTGTTACCTGCTCTCTGTGTCTGGGCTACCTGTAGCACTGAATACTAATACTTTCTTTATTATTATAAATATAACCCCATCACAATAAGCACTGGAATTAGTTTTTCAAGGTTATATGTATCAAGTTAACATTACTGGATCACACTGAAAGAATAAATGTTACCAGATATTTTGAAATTGGCTCCATAGCAGTTTACCAATTTAGGCTTATATATAAGGAAGAGAACCCCTTTCTTCATATCTTAGTCAATCCTTAGTATTTTTAGATTTTAAGATTTTTACCAACCTGAAGAATATAAAATTAATTGTTTCTCACTGATTATTAGCAGTCATTCAAGGTTCTTCCCACAAACCTCATTTGTTTCCTACTTGATGTCCACGTATATTTTTCTCAGAATTTGTTTCTGAGGCCCCTGCGTGTAGCCCTCTGGGGGCATTATTCAGATCGGCCACAATGAGAATGGTGCTACTGGGATACTGCAAAAAGGTAGCTCTGAGGCAGGGACTGTCTTACCCTAACCTCTCTACACAAAATTGTGTTTGGATCGGGATTTGGCATATAGTAAGCCCTAAATAAATGTTGAAATGAAGAGGTGGTAGTTTTATTGATATTTCAGTAGCATTGCTTTGCTTCCAGCATCTCATCAAAAAGTAAAATATAAAATGGCTTCATTAGACATTACTTTTATTATATCTACTTTTTCAGTTTTATTATTTTTTGAAAGTCAGGAAATGTGCTTGTCTAGATGATGTATTATACCTCTGGCTTCTTAATTCTGTAACATGGAGCTCTCCATGCTGAGTCCATATGAGGTCTGTCTGGAAATAGTCCAGCTTTTGTTAACATAATGAGAATAGATGGATGACATCAGTGTAACCTGGCAGCCAAGGAGAGTAGACTGGACTGTGCATGTGTGAACAATGATGACTACACTGTACTAGTCAGTGGGGGTGGTAGATGCTGTTGAGTGAGCACGTGTACTGTGTGGCCATTGCATTCAAAATGACCGATTGAGGAGAGCAGCAAATCTGCCTGAAATTTTGCATTAGGCTTGAACATTCCTCTGCGAAACTATTCGGATGATTCAGAAGGTCACAGCTATGGGCACGTGGTGATTGGCAGCTTCATCACCACAACGTGCCCACTCACGCATCACTTCTTATGCAGTCTTTTGGTGAAACGTCAAATCACCCAGGTGATTCAACTCTGCTTAGAGCCCAGATTTGGTGCCCTTTGACTTCTGGCTTTTCCCAAAACTAAAATCACCTTTGAAAGGGAAGAGATTTCAGACCATCGATGAGATTCAGAAAAATACAAAGGGGCAGCATATGGCGATTGGGAGAATTGTGTGAGGTCCCAAGGTGTCTGATTTGAAAGGGACCGAGGCATCATTGTCCTATGTACAGTGTTTCTTGTATCTTGTATCTTCTTCAATAAATGTCTTGATTTTTCATATTACATGGATGGATACCTTCTGGACAGATCTTTTATATTATAGTGGAAAACATACATTGAGGTAGGTTAATATTTGAAATCAGGGAAAGTACCCTGTGCACTTCAAGTTGTCAAAGGCTTTCATTGAACAAAACGAATTATTCTTGTGAACCCTAATCTCTTATATTTGTGCAGTATTTTTGGTTTGCAAAGAATATCCACACATATTATGTCATTTGTCTTCCACTAAAACCCTGTGAGTTAAATTGAACACATATTATTACTGAGCCTGAGAGACATTAGTAAGTTAGTCAAGGCCACAGCCAACGAGGCAGGCAAAATCTGATTTTAATGGGCAGTAATGTGATCATTTATGCAACTAAACATCCGCACTTCATTTGCTGCTGAATGCAACCATGGGAAACTCTTCTATCCAATGAGACATAAACATGGAAGTTGGCTGAGGATTCGTTTCATAACATATTTCTTTTCTCTGCTATAGACATTAGTATTCCATCTCTTGCGAGTCTCTGTTGTGGAGCCTCGCTTCCCAGAATACCTAAACTGACATGTTTGGTTTCGGCTACACTAAATTATTAAAATGTAATAATTAAAAGGTAGAGCTAGTAAAGGGCCAAATCAAAACTAAATCCGGGGCAGGTCTGTGACTAATACGCCACATTTCTTTAAGAATACTCTTAAAGAGAATAATACAATAAATACTTTGTAAGAAGATAAAAATATTCAATAATAGATAAGTAGGTTTGTTTCCTGGCTCTTATTGACCTTTCAGCCTAGTGACTATAACCACCAATTTAAATGTTCAAAGGCTGGAGTATATTTTTCAACTTGATAAACCATATGAAACTGATGTTTGATTACTCTCTTTTCTTGAAAAGTCTTTCTTCATTTATATTCCTGTTTTTGTTTTTGTTTTTTTTAATTTCCTGCTGCCTACCAAACATCTCTACCTGGATATGCCATTGACATCTTAAACTCAACATGGCCAAAGGGAAACTCGCTCCCCTACAGTCTTCCCTCTCTTGTTTTTGGTAGCTCTCTCCCATCAGTTGTTCAGGCCCAAAATCTTATAGTCATTTTTGACTCTTTTTTTAAATTTCACACTTCATATACAATTAAATAGCAAAGCCTGCTTGCTCTAATTTAAAGTAATATCCAGATTGAACAGCTTCTTACTACTCATTGCTATCACCAAGCCATCTCCTGTTCAGGATTATGGTAACAACTTCTATTTGAACTTTCTGCTTCTCCTCTTGCCCTCTTATAAGTCTGTTCTCAACACAACAGATATAAATGATCTTATTACATCATAATTTAGATCTCGTGTCTCCTCTGCTCAAAACCTAACAACATCTTTGCCTTTTACTGAGACAAAAATGAAGTCTTTACAATAGTTCACCAGGCCCCACACAGTCCAGATTCCTTTCTTTCATATTGTCATTTCCTATCACTCTCTTTCTAGCTTAGTCCATTCCATCTGCATTGGCCTCCTTGGCCCAGGCCGCACCCTCACCCGGAGATTTAAATTGGCAGAGTGAGAATTCTGGTGCATCTGCTTAATTTATGGAAAGTTCAAATCAATCTGACGATAATCTTAGCCTCTCGCCTACTGTGCTAATGCCTGGGAGTCCATGTAGAGCTACAATTCTTTGCTTACAAACTTGTATCTTTAATATGAAAATTGCCCAGGGAGAGGCTATGATTAAGGCTCTATCAATTATTGATATTTTTAGATAACCAGCAAATATGTTTCATCACTTGCTTTCCTAAGAGGTAGTTTTGACTGTAATCATTACAAAAACAATCGTGAATCTCACTCTTCCACCTTGTGAGGAACACAGACACCTGAAGCTTTCAGAGTGCTTCACAGTTGGTTATTTTATCATTTAGCCCATCATTACTGTATGTCCCCTTTTTATGGATGAGCAAGATTAAATAACTTCTCTTGGTATTCTCCATCATCAGCTTCAATGATGAAGGAGCTCTGTTTGAGAGAAACAGGGCATCCTACTAGGTGGAGTCACTCAAATATTTGATAGATGACCCAGAGGCACCGTAGCTCTTTCTTTGGAACAGGGTGAGTCAGATTTCCTAGGAACAGAGTGAATCCTGTCCCAAGTCATTTTCTCTTCCAAGCATGGGAATCTGGAAATAATAGCTTGAAAAACAAGCCAAGGAGCTATACTTTTATTTAAAAAATTCCACAATTTATTGAAAAAAGAATAATGCTTTATACAAATTCCTATTACAAAGTCCCAAAATATCTACTGGGTTTGTTTCCAGATACATTAGCAGAATACAAAACTATCAAAATTGACCAAATTCTGATGTAACAATTCTGTTGGTCGTTTTGGATTATAAACTTCTTTGAAGAGTTTAGCCAGTAGTAAACCACATGCGTTTATACTTGCACATTGCTAGGATTTATATATGTAGCAAAGGCTCTTTCAATTATACCTTCCAGAAGCATAGACTCAGGTCTGGAAGACAGCAAAACTTACTAGGCTCAAATCCTCATATGATGCAATCTTTTGGATAACTTTTGTGTGTGGTTTCACTATGAATTACCATTCCCAAACTATCCTAGCAGTGCTAGCTGCTAGCTAACAGCATCACCTCTAAAGGCATCACTTAACAGATACCCACCTTGAATACCCTTGCAAGTCGTTATAATTCAAACAATTTTCCACGCTTTGCCTTTGCCAACACTTACACTTCTGTTTGACCCATTACATCTGCAGACTTGTCCTAGGTCAGGTCTACATTCCTAAGAGGAGAAAAGCTTAGCCACAAAAAACATCAAGCCATTGTGATCAAAGAAACTGACTTCCTTAGAAACCTCCTCATTTAGTAAGCTGAATTTCACTGCAGTGTGTCATCACTTGAGATATGGATTAAGGCAGGAAACCCATTCCTTAAAATTTCTCTCTCTTCAGTGATTTGAAAAGTAATCCCAAACCTATGTACTTAAATTACTTAGTTCTTTACCCTATTACAGTGCTTTTCACCTTACAAACCACATTTCCATATATTCTATCTCGCATCTATCCCCACAGAACCCCTGTGAGGTAGGCAGGTCAGGAATTACAATCCCTTTTGGACAGGTGAAACCATGAATCTAGGCCAGCCAGGTGCCTTGCCCAAACTCAGGCAGTAATTGATGTAGCACCAGTGCTCAAGTCAGGTCTCCAGACACCAACAGCAACACCCTTGTCATTACCTCATCTTGCTCAAGTACAGTAGCATTTTCCACAGGCTGGAAAACTAAGAGCAATTATGAACAGAGAACAGAGCACCAACAACATGACTGGCACAGCTGAAAGAAAGGAAATGGACTGGAGGAGAAAGGAAGGTACTGAACCTTGTGAAGGTATGTGTGTAGGTTTGGTTCAATGAGTTCTAACAGCCAATTGAGCTAATAAAAACACTACTTAGACATATTTCATGTTCAAAGAATGAGCATAATACCAACTAATTGATACAACACCTCCACCGGCTAGTTAAGTATCATTATCTCAATTTGACATATGGGAAAAGAAGAGACAGAATAAGTGACTGGCTTACAGCTACAGAGAGAATATTTGTCACCACATTGTCACTACAGACGATTTAGTACTCGATGCAGACAGACCACACCTATCTGGGCAGAGAGAGGTAAACTGTTGGGTGGGCCAAAAAGTTTGTTTAGTTTTTTCCATAAAACAAAAGATACGTTTTTCATTTCCACCAATAACTTTATTGATTTGGATATTTTGAGTATGCTCTCTCCTAAGTGGTATAACATTGGTCGTTCTCGATTGATGTCTCAATTTGACACCATCGACTTCAACTGGTCTACTCGACTATGGAACATGGTCCAGTGGAAAATCTTCAGCACAAAACTTTACAAACCACTTTTGGCACATTTTATCAGTCTGAGCACCTTCTCCATACACTGCATAAATCTTTTTTTATGTTTCAGTTGTGTTTTTACCCTTCTTGAAATAATAAAGCATAATATACTGAAGTGTTGCATATTTTCTTCAATATTAAATTTCTTCCACTTTCAATATTAAAATGGCTACACAAAAATTCACCAATTTTGGTAATTTTTTAAAATGCACACTGATATGACAGCTGTCATAATACAACCTAACAAAATAATTTCAAATGAGGTTAGACAACCAAGTGCTACCAGAGCCAACTTACAGAAAAAAACTGTATGAACTCTTTGGCCAACCCAATATATGATAATTACATATGAGGAACCACATAGCTAAGGAGGGAAGGGAGAGAAAAGGGAAGTTTGGAGGGATACAGCTGTAAATAAGTAGCTTGAAAATTCAATCAATAAAATTGTGTTACAACACTTTGGAAAGCAGCACACAGCTGCTCAATAAGGCAAATATTTTGCAAGCAAACAAGAGTATTATAGGTCAGAGTACAGCGATGCAGGGGGAAGGCTAACAGAAATACATCATCTGGCCACGCTAAAAGATTTGCCCCCAAAGCTCTGAGTTATAAGAGATTCTTTTGGATTTTAGGAATTAAATAGTATGCTTAGGAAATGTGTTGTCAGATTCGAGTTTGACTCAACCTAATAAAAACAAAGACATGAATGCTGACTGATGACAAAGCAAGTGTTATAAAATCACAGTAAAAAAGTACAATAAAAGAGCACATATTAAGAACCAAAAGAATTTATACTTGCTTTAGTAGGCTAGGTCTCATGTCAAAGACACTAAAAGCTGATGAAGTGAGTTAATGATATTTGACCTATAATATATGTGTACACATAGAAAGAAGAGATATAGCAAATAAACTACTTATTTAATCAAGACAGACTTAAATATACATATTTTAGATGTGTTTTAAGTATGTTGATACCAACATAATAAGAGATTTTACTATCTAATTTTTATAGAAAAACATGTCTATATACATATCTATAATTAAGGAACAGCCCTCCTACATCTGAGATGATTACTCAGTGGGAAACAGTAATACAAATGAAAAAGTCTTCCCTCCTGTATTAAGGAAAGGAGATAAAATAAGACTAAGTCATTTTTATCAATGGGTATTTAAAAAAATATGTTTTTTATAATACCGCAGTTCAGGCTATGATTGTCCCAGTTTAAAGGTCTTAAAGTCAACAATAGTATTTCAGTGTCCGTTTTCTGTTTGTTTCAGGGTCATCTCCTTTTGCTTCTGTGTCACACATAGTCTTTGCCACTGGAAGGTGCAGGTTTTGGATAGGGCCGAGGTGTTGGGTAAGAGGTTGTTTTTCGGGGACAGGAGCAACAAAGTAGGGCACCTCCCAGAAGGCAGAAGCAAGCTGCAGCCCAGCCAGTGAAGAGAGCGGGACCAAATTCATACCTAAGAGGAAATGCATTTGCTTAATCAATGAATCATTGGAAACTTTTCTACTATAATTAAAAATCTCTATATCTTTTCCCTGAAAATAGTCCCCCATGATCTCTGGGGGAAGTACTTTCAGTTTGTGATCACATACACAAGAATGTCTACATTGCAGTTGTTGACAATTTGCAATAGTAGATCAGGCAATACAATGCGCAACATCGGCTTAATTACGCAATTATTTCCAAAGACTTTTCCCTGTGTAGGAGACTTGTAAAGCATGTTTATGTACTTTAGAAGTCAGGTTTGAACCCTGATTCCTAGGCCAAACTTAACAAGTCATGCTATCACCAAGTAGCAACCATAGTCTATGAAGAAACTGCTAGATTGCTAGACCATTAGAATTTTTAGCACTTGATTCCAGGTATCTATATACACTGAAATGTGAAATTAGTGGTTTTGTAAAAAAGACTTCTACGCAGCCCATAGAGCATTCTAGATTAAGCTGATCTAAGTGGATCAGCCACACTCTTAGGGTGAGGACCTGTGACTGTGGACAATAAGAGTAGAGACGACCAGACCTAGAGTTGTAAGGCCTGGGTTTAGATCCAGGTGCAAGCTCTCAGCTGCTGCATTTGTGTGCTACTAATTTCACTTCTCCACTTCAGTTTCTCCTTTTCTTAAAGCAGGATGATCCCATCTGGCTTACTGGACTATTTCTGGGATCACCTTAGATAATGTAAATAATGTGTACGTACGGTGTCAAGCAATTTATAAAGTGCTCTCACATCTATTACTGGTAAAAGTTTAGCTGATTCTCTTCCAGCAGTTCCTGCCCCTACATTGTAAATCTTATGGGAAGGGCTCCAACGTAATCACTGCAGTATCTGTTCTTCTGCATGTGGGTCATGGTATAAAAAGAATCATGCCTTATCTATCTGACCACTGGGGTTTCTCATCTATTCATCCTAGCACTCAACAAACAATAATTACATCTTAACATCCTGACTCTGAATGTAGTTATTAGGCTTTAAAGAAATGAACACAGTGAGACAAAGATACATGTCCCTGATCAAAGAGTGTCGACCTGAGAGTCAAGAGTCAGCCTTTGAACCCATAACTTGCAATATTAGGAAAGTTGACCTTTGGAAAGTCAATTTTATAGCTGTGATGGAACAAAAAATTGCAAAGTAGTATCACAACTTACTTTTTCATAACTAAAACTTATTTTCATAAAGTTAAACTGAGAATGAAGTATTCATTAAGCCATAGAGTAGTACCATTTTTAATTATAAACTATGCTTTAGTTATAAATAATCACAATTAAGTGTTGTATCAGAATATACTTCAAAATGTACATTTCAAATATATTAACATCTTTATTAATATTTAAAAAACAAGAGAAAAGTTCCAGCACACAGTTGCAAAGTATAAAGATTGAAACTTTTCTATTTTAAATACATTCTGTTATCAATAAAGGTCGTTAACACAAGTATCAAATTCATTTTAATATGAGTCACAGGCTATTTGAATTATTTGTAAATTTGACATAAAATTCCGGAAAGCAATTCTGGGAAGCTGTGGCACTAGCTAGCCTTTGCAGAGAACATGAAAAGGGTATTTTCTCAGAAAACAAGCTATTTTACGCATGAATAGCATTACCTGGCATTGACTGGGGTCATAGGGTCATAGAATTCTTGGACAATTCTGTGGCCATACCATGCTGTGGCAACTAAAATAGCCAAACCTAGAGAAATTCAAAATAAAAGACTGTTAATCACTATGGAACACTGAGCATGAATATACAGCCCATTAGATTCATAAGAATTTTACAAGAATTAAATCTCATCAATAGTTCTGACAGTTTTCATTTAGTGCATTTTCATTTAGGGAGATTAGAAGTTTAGACATGATTTATTCCAAGTATTCTGTTAAGATGCACAAAAATATTAGGTCAGGCATAGGTTAGGCATAGTTTATGCTATGTCATCTTACTCATTTCTAGTTCAAGGTCACTGGCGCAAATAATGCTTTTTTGGAAGCAATGCAGCAGGTTCATGTCATTTAAGATCATCAAAGATATTGTTATACATTAGTGTACTAAACTACTTTTTTTTTTTTTGGTGAACCTGATGTCCTTATTACTATAGATGAGTCATTTGAAAAAGGGAAGACAAAAGTCCTTCTACACTCTTCTTGACCAAAGCTCAACATTTACAATTCTGTAGGATCAAAAGGAAAGTAAGCAACTAGATAGCAGGGAAGAGCAGGACCTGTCTCAGAACGAATGGCCCAGACCACCCCAATTCCTTCTGCTGCACTGGCCAGACCTGCCAAGTACTGCCTGTGACTGATTCGCTGAGGTGCCACATCAGATATATTTATGCAGCATATTCTCAATTTTCCATGCATTTCATATTTTAGTAATACCAAAGAAATGACTTAGTGAAAATGACTCATGCCATCATTTGACGGAAGTAAAAATATCTTTTTTTAATCCAAAGAAATTAAATAACTGCTTTTTATAGTATTTCTAAGAAAAAAGCAATATGGACAGATCAAACCTTTCAATGTTCCAACCTCCTTTCCCTCAAAAAAAGTGGTCCCAGCTAATTGCTTCTAATACTTGACAGAAAAAACTAGTGCTCTTGGCTGCTCAGGTGCACCATGGGAATGCTCTGGAACTTTCAACCTTCACTCCCTAGGAGCCCCTTAAACTGAACTGGGAGTGATGCAGTCACTTGGAGGAGTTATAAAAAGATGAGCAAAAGAAGTGTGCTATGCAGTAAATTTCTTCATGGCCTTTGATGAATTTGGGGAATAAAGCACCATCTGCATTTTTTGTGGGGGGAAGGGTGGGAGCCGTGACTAAATTGGATAAGCTGAAAGACTGATGACTTTAACTAAAGCTTTAGCAAAGCCACAGGTGGTATTCATCATTGGTTAAATCCACATACGCTGGGGCAAACGCCCCTGCCATGTGTTTTGTCAAAGAGAAAATGAGAAAGTCTGATTCTAGTTTCTCTCAGTGGTAGAATATATCCCTGGCATCACTTTCAAACACAATGAACTACTATATATATAATGTGTTACTTTAAAAATAGACCGTATATCTAAAATATTATTTGACACACACACATGCAATCCCGTTTAAAATAAGCATCACTATACTGGTAAAATGGAGCTGCCATATCTTTCTCTGGCTCTGATTTTCTCAAAGGTCACACACATATCTAATTCACCAATCAACACTTCAGTAAGATGACAAATACATATTGGTGTTTTTAAGGCCTTTCTATATTATTTTTGGTAATAATTTGTTTAACCTAATTTCCTACCATTCCTCTACTCCTTTTGGCCTTTCTCTTCACTCATCTATGGTACATCCTGTTTATTTAGGAATCAGATCTGACCACCTGAAATCATGTTCTCATTTTTCTCTAATAGTCCTAATCCCATCCATCCCTCACACATCTGTATGACTTACACATTCTTTATGTTCTCTGTCACTAGTCCCCTTCTTTGCCACATATTATCTGTGGGGACGCCACAGAAATTTTCTATGCAATTAGAATTGTTCCTTAGTGTTTTCTAGATAAGAGATATTTTTCTTCACCTGGCAAAAGTGGTACCAATAAACCAGTTGGCATCTGAAACCTCAAAGAACAGACCTGTCCACTGTGAGCACACATCTCAAATTTTCACGTAGTTCCCCCTTGAGAGTATGAAAGTGAGCTAGACTTCAGGTTTCCATGTCTTCAGATTTTAAAGGGACTGAAATAAATCAATTCAAGTGCAAGAAATCCAACATCGTCAAAGGAAATGTAAAGCCAGATCTCATACCACACCAGGGATAGTTTAGAAAGACGGGGCTCCAGGGCCTCTCTTACCGGAAATAAGAAATATCACACCCCCGATGACAGCCATCCGCATCTTCTGGACCTCATCATCTTCCAGGCACTTCATACACTTCATGCCAACGGTGGCCACGAGGATGGCTATTAGTCCCAGCAGGATGCCAATCACCATCAAGGCGCGGGTTGCTTGCAGAGTGCCTGGCAGAAAATATTTTAGAACATGTACGAATAATCACATCTAGCCCAAGAAGAAAAGAGTGGTAGGAGACCAAGTATGTTTATACATTGTATGAAAGAAAGAAAATTAAACTAGGAGTCAAGATATACCCTAGCTGGAGTGATGCTTCTGTAGGTAACCAACATAGTTTCTTCTCCGGAACAATGAACGACTGGCCAATAACGAATAAGAAGCCCTTCGGCTCTAACATTTTATGTACTCAACGTCAAGTTCAAATTCCTCTGGAAAGAGTAATTAATGATCTGGTTGAATAGGTTTAACTGACCTAATACATCTTTAATCCTTACTAATGGAGTACTTTAATTCTGAAATACAATCACATGTATTATCCTTAATGTTAAACCATTTATAATTAAAATGGTTTGCAATATATCTTGGTAACCGTTAACAGCTTTATACCCCAGTCATCAAGCTTCAGGAAAAAAAAAAGGTGAATCTGAAAGGTAAGAAATTGAATTTCTCATAGCTTTTCATGGTGGAATAACCAGCATTTGTATCTCCAGTGACTGGGGTGAGGATGGGGGATATGAATGGCATCTTGTTAGAACAAGACTAAGCCTTTGCGATGTTTCTCTAGAATATGGTAGATTAATATTCATAGATATCAGCAGTTTTATTTTAAGATTATTTCAATTCTCGTGTTGTCAAAAAGCAGATACTAATTCAATGTAATATTCCTAAGGATTCCACTAATTTTCTAATTCCCTGTTATTGTCATTGCATGCTATAATTAACAGCTAGGGCCGGGTCCCAGTGATTATACCAGTGTGTTTCTGAAAGACTAAGAACATGGGGTGGGGGTGAGTGGTGGGGGAAGTGCAGACAACTGTACTTGAACAATAATGAAAAAAAGAAATACAAGTACAAATAAAAAATCATGCACTATAAAAAAAAAGAACATGACGCCATCGTTGTGGTGTAAAAGGGCAGACTTAGAGCAAATGGGCTGAAACTCTGCCGCTGAGCTGAGTGTGATTAATTCTGGGCTCATGTCCTCCTTCGCATAAAGATCATTATCTCACTGACGGCGCTAACATGTGACAAGTATTTCTGCATATATAAATGCTATTTACATTGTAACAAGCCATGCTAACTTCAGTAAGCTGCTTATTATTCTTTGGGACCCTGTTTCTCTGATGTGAAGTGTGAATGATGGTATCTCTAACCAGAGAGTTGGAACTGACTTCTTGATGCTCTTCAAAAGTGGGACACGATAAAAAGGTTTTATATCACACTCTCTAATTTAGACCCACGTTCAATCTTGGTGTATTCAGGGGTTGAGAACTGAAGTTATCAATCCTAATTAACACTAAAATATCTAAAACATCAAATTTTAATTTTTTAATATTTCCATCCCTATCATCACCAATCTATAATAAAATCATAGTAATCTCTATCTGCAAAGTAGCAACATTTTGTGCCTTTTCCTTTCTTTTCTCTCTTTTCCCTGTATTTGAGAAATATTTCGGAAGCCAAGATACATTTTTACTTGATTTAATTAAAAAGCGAACCAGAGACACTCCCCACCTCCGCTCATAGAGCCACCTCCTTATAAGTACCTACCAACACACTTCTCTCAGTATTCCAGGGCGGTGTAAGAGCTGCTAAATCAAAACACGTGTTCCATGGAGCATGGGTTTACCAGGAGCTGAAGGTGCTCACAGTGTGGTATGAAGAGGAAAGTACCAAGGGCTTTCTGTTAGGGTGTGTCCTTCTGATTTACCAACAGTTTTTGCAAAGACGATCATTACTAAGAAGAAGGATAATAAAATAACTAAGCTCCTGTCTGCAGCACAGATTTCAAATTCCACTCAGAAGGAAATCATTTCAAGCAAAGGAATAGTGGAAGAGGAAATACTGAAAGTTATGAATATGATTCATATGCCTGGAGTACAGGGTGACCTCCGGTCCATTTGCCTAGGACTGACTGTCTTGGTTTTATAACTACCTGTCCAGCATCCAGAGACGACCCTCAATCCCCAGCCAACCAGGACAGCTGGTCACTCAACTGGGGGACTATCGGATGTGGAAAGTAAAATGAGGTGGGTTTAGCAAGGTGTGCAGAAGGTATGAATCAGACAGGGCTTTGCAAGCTAGAGGGTTTGGAGTTTTGCCTAAGTGTAATCAGAAGTCATTGGAGGGTGTTAAAGAGTGGGTGACGGGATTTTCATCCTCGGTATAGAGAGCACAATCAGTCAACATTCTTCCTATGCTAGAAATCCGCATAGCCTCCTGCATCTCTCAGCCACCTCCACTTTGTGTTCTCATAAATACTTATTTCCTGACTCTTTATTCATCACTCCTGTTTCTTTCTCTGATCTCTCTCCAAGTTTTCCACTTTGCTGGAGTTGTAGGGCCTCACACCAAGCCCAGCTTCCATAATAATCATTCTGGTGTGTGCTGCATGGAACACAGCGGGCCACCAGCCCAGCAGGTCTGAGCACCTTGGTCACAAGGTGTCCTTCACGAGGAGGCTGCTGGGGCTCAGCCTGGTGAGTCAGGTTTGCATGAAACCATCCAGTGAGGGAGCACACATGGGCGAACAACTTCAAAGCTCCCTTCACACTCACCTGGAATTATCTGAGATTCATAGTTTTCATTGCTAAGTTTTGTCTCCTGTAAGTTCTCGAAGAAAAGGCATTTGATTCATGCCGTACCAGTTTTACTGTTCCACTTCTTTTACAAAGTTTCTGTGAGGGAGGGGCCAAAGCTTAGTATGTTTTATTTCTTTATGGAATAATGTCTTGCTTAAATTTAAAACAAAACTGTAGTTAGGAGTCATATAAACCCTATAAAGCAAAGAAATCATGTTCGCTTTGTAAAAATCTGATAAAGTAATAGTTTTACTTTGCAAAGCAGTATTTTTTCTTTTACATCTTCGGCACCCGTTGACTTCAGACATTTCTTTGTACTTTACAAAACTAGATGGGTATCAAACACAAACATTTCATTTTGTCTCATTGGAGACATTTGGATTAATTCTTAACTATAGTGATGTGTGTGGGGAAATGTATAAAGGAAAAAAAGCTGAGTGAGAATCACAACAGCATAAAAACTCACCAGCTAGCCATATGTAATAATGGATTAAAAATCAAAGTAAGCAGGTGTGTTAGAAGTTATAAGGGTTTATGTGCAGACAGAATCTCAGTTGTGCAGTTTTAAGCTGGGACAGGATAAATCCTCCAAATTAAGGTCCATGCAATTCTGTTAAGTCAGAGATCTAGAATATATAATTGTGAGCTCCTTGATGACTTGGGTAAGATATTTGTTCATATTTCCATCCAAAGCACTAAAAGTGGTACCTGACAAGCTGCATAGGTTATATAATCTTTGCTTAATAAATTTAAATGAGAACATGTCTTTATCCCTTACAAATTCAAAATATTCTCTTGTGTTAAGTTTAACCTTTGAAAAAACTGCTGAGAAAGGCCTCCCTAGAGAGCCTGAGGACACTGAAATCTTACTACATAAGGGCAGACTTAGTTTAGAACTTTAAAAGCTAGTAATTCTAGGGTTAGGGCTCAGGTTAGGTTCAGGGAGGAAAAAATCATACTTTTTGCTTAATCTGACCTATTTTTAAAATTTCCTAAATTTTTAAATTATACATTTAATGAGCTTCCAAGAAAGTTTTTTTTCCTAGTGGAATGACGACCAGCAGGGCACAGAAGTTGAAAAATGTTTAAAAGCTACAAAATAATATTTTGGACTAGAGAGGTATAGTAGAGCCTTGGACTACAAACTCTGGGCTGGTCTGATTAAATCAAATCTCAAAGCAATTATGTTTCTTTCCTAGCCCTTTAAATTCACAGATAACCATTTAATACTGTTATCACTGACTAAAGTTGTCTGCAGAGAAAATGGTTAGTAAACATTCGCGAAGCTACATTATTGTTTCTCATCATTATTCAGCAACACATGGGGAAGGCAGTCTTTTAATTATACGTAGCCAGACTGATCATCTTAAGATTAAAGACTCCCTAAGAAGTTCTTACTACTTGCAACCTGAAAGTATAATTTGAAAAAAAATACTTACAAAGATCTCTCCTTGCAAGACAAGAAATGCGTTAGAAGTTACTGATCTACTACACTTAGGTTAATCAACATAAGCAGAGGGGGACAAGCACAAAGTAAGTGGGATTTTTTTCTAAAGCTTCGCTAAAGTTTTACTATGTAAGTAGCAGAATTTGTTTTAAATACCTGCCATTTTCATGCCCTTTACTGGTCATGTTATTATATTATTGCCCTGTGTATTATATATCATAAACAAAAATGAAATACATCTGCATCCTCCTCACATTGTCCCTCTTTGCATCAGGAGTTGCTTAATAAGTAATAGATCAATAAACTAAACATTAGGGCACTGGAACAAAAGTGCTCTCTTCTCCTGTGCAATTAAATGAGCTCATCACAGAACTATACTCCCGTGGCCTTTTCACTGGATAAATCTTGCTTTTACTCAAGTTCAAAGTTTCTCAAGAGTCCTCATTGTTAGCATTTCCATTTTATTGATGCATGAGCTGGTGGCCACTGGGTGTGGCCTCAGGACTCGAGCACAGTCAGAAACTGAAGTGATCTGAGATGAGGCAGGACTTAGCACTTTTTGGGATGTCCTTAGCAGTCAGTTTTCTCCTTCCTTCCTTTCCTTCCTTCCTTCCTTCCTTCCTTCCTTCCTTCCTTCCTTCCATTGCCTCATGATTAAATTTATCTTTCTATATTTCCTCTATGCCACGTACTCAACTCTGCAAACAAGGAAACCTAAACTATGCCACCGGATTTTTTTCCCTTCAATCACTGTAGTTAGTGATAAAGAATGTTGGTATGGAAAGAAATCGACTTTAGCAGCTTATATATCATCTTAGCTGCATCCCTAGGACCAAGGCAGCTCACACTTATGGAAGGGATGAGTGAATCATGGATCCACCTCCCCATTCCCCCCACCCCAACTCTGCCCTATTTTATAAGTGGGGAGACTATAGCCCAGAGAGGCCAAGTGGCTCACCATTGCACGCATGACTCGTTAGTGTAACACCAGGGTCAGGATTAAGAACTTCTGATCTCAAGCCTGGATTTTTATTTTGACATCCATCATTCCAGGGGTCAGAAGTAATTCTTGAAACAGATCTGAACGCCAGTGTCTCTGTGAATACCCTTGGTTCAGCAGGCATAATACAGACTAGGGCAGTGTAAATGGTGCCCTCCTCGCTGCCTGTGCTTCAAAAGTCTATCCAAGTTAGTGATTTTGCTCTTTGATTGAGCCTGACATCATGGTGAGAGTGCTGCGAAACCTCGCTGAGAACCAATACTCATTAAGCACTCCTACACACATGTGGATTCATGCAAAGCAAGTTGAACAGGCTGGAGGAGCTTATAAACAAATTACAGAATCCCAAGGTTGGATGTGACTTAGAGAGTCTGGTCTAACCTCCCATTTGTCTGGTGCTTGGATTTTCTCTAGAACATTCCTATGAAATGCTTACTTATTTCTCTGCTTCTACACCTCCTACTGTGCAGCCTCCTGGGGAAGTCCAATCTTTGGACAGCCCTAGCTACTCAAGTCAAGCAAGAAGAAGCAATTAACTAAGCACATAAAATAGACACGAGCTTGCCGAAAGTTTGAAAATGGGATCACAGCCAGGCAAGATGTACAGAGCTAAATTCAGAAAGGTCTACCGTAACTGTATCTGCCACTCTCCTCTGCACAGTCCAGCTTTCAGCTGCAGGAGTCATCAGTGGGAATACCCATCACACACTGGGATGAGACTGAAATGGTCTCGGCCAGTGTAAACCCCGAAGCAAGCGCAACACTTGCTTCCCCAGGAAGTGTCTCAGCTACATTTTCATAAACTTCCCAAGAACTACCAAAAAAACCCAAACTCCGCTGTGTCTCATGTCCTGTATTTCCTATATTGGTTTAAACACACTGTATCTCTTTAGATACTTATGGAATTATTCTAGTTATAGCTGACACTATTTAGAGGAGGGGAACAAGGGCCCCTAACTCTTCTAGTGCTACAACCTTGACGAATCCCTGTATCTCAACCCTAAGATGCCAAGTGGGCTCCATTGGCAAAGAGAACGAGGTTCAGTTCTAGCAGACTTCTAAGCAACCTTTTCAACTAAAAGCACTACAAGGAATGCAATCTTTTTCAGGGAAAATTACTTATGTATACAGATGATCCTGTTCAAATTTAGAGGTGACGGAACTATATCCAAACCAGCCAATGAATCACCACCCTAGGTCTCGGCATCGGGTGGGTGTGAGCACCATTGCTGAGGTAGAGAAATGGACACGAGTTCTCTGGGCTCGATCCAAAGGCATCCTATGAGTCATTGGCAGGTTAGAGAGAATACCCGTGAGTCAAAACTCCCTCTTCTGGGAATTGGATTTGAGAGAAAGGCCTCAGCCGCACCTCGGATAATCGCTGGCTTTAACCAGAATGAAAAGAAAAATCTGACATGGAAGATTTTGGAGATTTCATCGGGTCGAAACCTCCTGAATGTGTACTGAGGAGAGGAGGAAGACATTGTTTAATTCTTCTACCACAACTTCAAAAACTGTAATAGCTACGGTAACTGAGAGTACACGAAATAAGACAATTTAACTTATCATAGGCAGGAATGGCCTGTTTGAGTATTTATAACACGAATCAATCTGAATCCATTGGTCATTTAAGGAAGTTAAAGGAACACCTATTTAAACCTGTTGAAAATAAACTATGTTGACCAGAAGAATTAGAGACCTTTCTAGAATTGTCTTTAGAACCTTCTTCATCTGCCAATATCTCAACATGACACCCCGAATTTCTGACACCATTTCTTTACATGTATTTACCTTTCCATGGGGAGTTTAATGCTTACCTAAAACAGCATACCTAATACAGATAACAGCACTGCTCACCCTCAGCTCATAAAAGGGGCTGGTGGGCAGGCTCGTTTATCCAGCCAAAGACTAAGGGATCTCTTCTTCAGGTTTGTTCAAAGAAACAACAGACACATGTTACATGACAACTAATGTAATATGTCAAAGAAGATACTCCAGCCATAAATTGTTCTTGCCTAGGTAAGTGGGAATTAAATGAGTTTCAGACGAGCCACTCAAAAGCTTTCATTTAAAAAAAATAAGAAAGGGGGAAAAGCCATCCTGTCATCCTTCCCCCCACTGTCCTTAGGAATATTTCTCTCTACATAACCCTTTCCAACTTGACAGCAGTCAGAAGCCCACATCCATCACACAGACAGTCAAGATGGAAACCTGGAGAGAAGCTGCGCCCCTCTCCCTGGCTCACCCCTCAAGCTGACCTCCGCTGCCATCAGCTCTGTCTGCTTTCTGGCATTTTGCTTCAGTGTCCTCACTCTTCCCTTCAGATGGTGATCGGAGGTTACTAAAAACTTTTCCTTCTTACTGTCGTTTTCCCACCAGCCACCGTCCTTCACTTCCCAAAATAACATGACAAAATCTGACTCCTTGAAGACTCCTGACTTGAAAACTTTCAGAGGAATCTCCAGAGGTTTCTTCAGAAAGTCATGTTCAGGGTGCAAAGGGACTCCCCCACACTCACTGAATCTGAAATAGCAGAAGACGCCAGTGTGAGCAGAGGCATTAAGTTGGGGCATTCCCTGTAAGAATGTGACTTTTTCTAGGAAAAGTCTTAGTAAATACAGATTGGAATGAAAGATTATCAAAGATTTTGAGATGATCTATTTCACTTTATGAACTTGAGAAGCTACCCAGGCTACAAACTTTCCAAGGCACACCATTTTCTTGTCCAAACCCTACCATTCTTCAATATATACAGAATCTTAGAACACACAGGAGAGGCCTAACAACTCAAGTTGGGGTTTGGCCTTCACTCTCAATCTCCACACCGCTCTTACTTGAATTTCAGAAGCAACCACACCTAGAGGAGCAGAAAAAGAGTTACCCAGGGAACTAGGGGCAAAACTAGAGCTTAGTCCTGGATCCCGCTTTTCCCAAACCACAGTTCTCTCTACTTCTAGACAGTGCACAGGATCAGAAGACTTGTTCAGCTGAGGACGGATAACCATGTAATCCCGTAACAGAAGCAGCTCAGAGCCACTACCCCAAAACGGAGCCACTGGGGTGGCAGGGGTTAGAGACTGGGGTCACAGTTGTGGGGGAGGGGAGTGCACTCACTGTTCAGATTCAGCAAGGAGTCGAAGACTTTGCACTGGATCTGCCCGGTACTCTGTGACACGCAGGACATCCACAGCCCCTCGTAGATGGACTGGGCCGTCACGATGTTGTCGCCAGCATGGGAGTGAATCTTCCACTGGGGCATCGCTGTGCTGGCAATGGCTCCGATCCAGCCCAGGAAGGCCAGGATGAAGCCCAGGAGTTGCAGTCCTGCGTTGGCCATGGTTCACTCTGGCGACCCAGCTGGCTCCGGGGTGGCAGGTGCAGCAGGCAGAGTTTGCAGAGGCTCACTCTGGGCTCCCAGGGGTAGCGGAGCCACGTGGAGTAAGTTATTACGGGAAGCACGGCTCCCTGAACTGCCGCTGGAGAGGCTCTAGCTCCGGGACCTGTTCCGAGTCCGGTCCGGGTTGATGCTGGGGTCCGGGTTGATGCTGGAGTCCGGGTGTAAGAAGCTGCCACTGAGCTCAGGCTCTGAGACTGAGACGCCAACCTGCTGGGCGCCGCAATTTAAGGCAGCTCCGCCCTGCGCCCAGGCCTGGCTGCTGCGCAGCGCCCCCTGGCGCTTTCAGGGAGGCTCTCCGGGGAAGCGGGAGGCAGCGCACAGCCGGCTAAGGTGACCAGGTCGCACAGCCTTAAGGTGACCGGGTCGGGGGCCCCCACGATGCGGGGATAACTTGGGTGGGACTATGTACGCAGACTGCTCCCGCCCTCGCTCCCTCGCATTTCTCCCCTCGCACATTTTTCTGTAGTTAGCCGTTTGAGGCTCTCCATTCATGCAATCTTTATTTGCCCCCAAATTACTATGTATAAGTAAACACTAAAGATCCAAAAGATGAGAATATAGAGCCCTCATGAGACCCACAGTTTCATTTTCAACTTTTTTCACTGTCTTATTAAAAGGTATCTCCTATCTATCTCCACTCCCCTCCCTCCCCTCCCTCACACGACTCTTCCTTTTGTTCAGCTTCCTCCCCCTACTCCTTTCCTCCCTCTGCCCCTGTCTTCTCTTCAGGGGCTCTCCTAGAATCACGTATTTCTGAAAGGATAGTAAGAAATCGTTATACTTTATAGAATGGGAAACTGAGGCACAGAAAGGAAACATGCGTTCCACATCACATCAGATCAGTAGCACATCCAGTACTTGGTTGTCAGCCCACCCTGCTTTCTACTACATCTCAATTTGAGGGCAACACACTAAATATATGTCCTTTAATCTAGTATCATAGCTATGAAAATGCAGTCTACCCCCCCACCCTCCCCCACATGTCAGCCTCTTCCCCACAGCAGTGTGTCTTAGAGCAGCAATTTGTTACAGGAGGGACCACGGCAGTGCTCCCTGCCCCTACATAGGCCATTCATTAATGAATGATTGGATGCGATTCATCAAAGGCCAGAGCATCTAAAAAGTCTTTCCCCAGTAGAAAGAGGACTGGGCTCAGGAGGTCTGAGCTCTGGCTCCAGGGTTTGCAGTGACTGGCTATGGCCATCCTCTGAGGTTTCACTCTAGTTGAGACTCTTTTTTTTTTCCCCTCAGTGGGTCTATAAAGCTTCCTTCTCTGTAGTTAAGTGGTATTGTGGTTTGGAATAATTAAAATGTTTTCCCAACTGTTTTCTGTGTGTGGTATGAGTGTAGTGGGAGAAGCTTCTATGGTTTTATTAAAAACAGAAGCACTTTGGAGGCAGAAATAAACATGGTAAGGAGAAAATAAGATATAGCCCTGTGTTTACTATGGGAGCTGCCAGTTTGTGACCAGGAGGGAATAGTAAAGAAGTTCAGGGTGTAAATAAGAAGAATGAGAAAACTCCGCCACTCGGGGGATGTTGATAGAGTGGGAAGATGTGCAGAGCCAGAGAATACATAGGAATTTCTGTACCTTCTGCTGAATTTTGCTGTGATCCTAACTAAAACTGCCCTAAAAAGGTCAAAGTCTATAAATAAAAGTGATAGAGCAAAAACCCAAAGCCTACCACCTTCACTTCCACCTGGAGATCTCCAGATAATGTCTGAAGGTTTAAATCTGAAAGACGGGTCTGCAGGGGCATCTGGGCACTGGCAAGGAAGAGGGTAACACTGGAACTGGTTGAAGGAATTCATTTAGGGCACAGGTGGCAGACACAAGGGCCGTGGGCGAATCAACCCTCCACCTCGTTTTATCTGCCTGGCACCTTGTTTCTACCTGGCAGCAGCACCCAGCTCTCGCTTAACTGTTAAGGAGAAGTTACATTTATACAGTCCTAAAATTACATTCAGCCCTTTGAAGGCCACCGCAGGCTGGTGTGGGCCCCAGTGATGTGGGCCCCAGTGAAAATGAGTTTGACATCCCTGATTTAGGGGTAAGCAAGAGTGAAACCAGTGAGTGCTGTCCTCCTGAAAGCCCCCCAGGCCCTCAGGGAGGCTCTTGGTCTGCTCAGGAGGGCAAGGTGCATCCAGGTTGAGTCCCCTGGGTCTAGGTCCAAAGTCAGGAATGCATTTTAGGTCCCCCATGGATGTTCTACAGGCGCTTGTGGGCGTGGGTGAAAAAATATCAGTCACGCTTGATATTTTTATTCCCCAGGGTCACTGCGCAGGATCAGAGGGGTTTCTCAGGACTTGCTGTCTGGCTAGACCACCATCCTGTGAATCATACAATCTTACATTTTTTTGTTACAGTCAATTCAAAATTAAAAGTATTTTTAAAAAATGTGTTCTTTTTTGTTCAGATCGAATTCATGAAAACAGGATTGCCATTCAATAAATATACTTGTGCACAGGCCCTTTTAATCTACATTAGAACCTGTTTCCATGAACCTACAGTTGTCAGGGCCTCGGAGGGACGGATTCTGTGGTGAGGCTGAGTGTTTTTGTTTTTTTATTCCAGGTCTCTCTGAGGCTGATTACTTCATTGCCCACAACCGTGTCTGTTAGGTTGCGGTGGACGCTGTTTACCCTGCTGTGACCCATGCCCACCGCTGGCATCCCTAATCCTGTCTAGTTTTCTGTGTTTTCCTAAGAGCAGATAGGTGAGAGAATGGCTCAGCACAAACCTATCCACTGAAGAGGAAAAACAATTTACAAACGTTAGCCTTTCATATACGAAGCATAAACAATAGAGGCAGCCCTGTGACTGAGAAGTTTCTAGAAAGGCTGGCTATGGTACGGCAAAAGTCTTGTGGGATAGGAAATCTGCTGTGCACCCTCAGACAAATTATCTCCTTTCTCTTTCTCAGTTTTCCTGTTCTTAACAGTCAGAAATTGACTTCCAAAAGGTCACCCCAGTCTAAAGCTTTATGACCCTAAGTAATAATAGATGACACCTGTGGGTATAACACACTGTCCTCACCAAGGGATGAGCTAAGACTTTTATCGGCACTATCTCGCAGGTGGCAGACCCAAGGCCCGTGGGCCGAATCCGGCCCTCCACCTTGTTTTGTCCAGCCCAGCACCTTGTTTCTACCAGGTGGCAGCGCTGAGCTCTCACTTAACAGTGAAGGAGTAGTTACATTTATACGGTCCTGAGATTATTTCAGCCCTTTAAAGGCCACCGTGAGGCTGAGGTGGCCCCTAGTGAAAATGAGTTTGACGCCCCTGCACTGTCTCCTCTGTGAAGATGACAGAGACACAGAGAAGTCAGAGCACTTCCCCAGGGTCATATTCGGTAACTGGCAGCGCTGGTATTCCAAACGGCACACTTCGACCCTGGCCCGCGCCTTTAAGCCCTGCCCTACAGTAGTTCCTGGCATGAGCCAAATCCATGGAGGACTGTTGACTTTTAGGGTTTAGCCATCCTTATCATGTGTTTCTCCCTCCAGAGAGCAGTGAGATGGTCCACTCGGTGACTGCCCTTCTGGTCCTTCCTGTCACTTCTCAGTTTCTGCGGCTGCCCACGAAGGTTCTGTACCATGGGGGTCCAGAACCCTGTGGGCAGTGTTGCTGTGGAGGAGGGAAGTGTTGCTGAGAACAGCACATGGCCCACTTGGGGTACCCCGTGTCCATGTGTGACCTGGGCTTGGGCTCAGCCATGATCCTGAGAACCAGGAATAAGTAGAAGAGACACGAAAGGACAAGAAAGTGCAGACAAGAAAGTACAGGTGAGACTCAGGGTGATAGATGAGATTGTAGACAAACAAACAAATAAACAAACAACCATCCCCCACATACAATCCCAAGAACCAGCATGGCAGATTCTAAGATATGGTTAAAGATAAAAGTGAGAAAGTCTTTGAGATATAAATTTTTCACCTAGTGACAATGCCTATTTAACATTGACTTTTCAGGGCTTCTCGGATGTTAAAAGCCGAATAGATGGACACATTTCTTAGTAAATAAATCTGCAATCTGCCATGAAATTACTTAAGGCTTGAAAGAGGAATGAAAGTACAAAGGTGAAAATTTAACATGGACTTTAGTATTAGAAGGTACTTTTAGTATTGGAGGATAGTGAGGTATGAGTAGTTATAAGTAAAAACTTTTTGAACCCTAGTTCTATCACTTGCTAGTAGAGTAACCTTGGAAAATTTGCAAATGTACCTGTGCCTTAGATTTTTCCTCTTTCAGGTGAGTAAAACTCTACCTCATAGTCCTGTGGTCATTAAGCAAGTTGATAGCTGCACATTACTTAGAATAATAGTTGCAGCCACATGCAAACATATGAAATGATAGTTATTGTTTCCAGCACAACAGATGCATTTAGTATGCTAACCCTTTCATTTCTAAATGATACATTTGTTCAGACTCTTGCCTTGACTTTATTAGAATCTCAGTGTTATATTAAATCATGGTGACAGCATCGGCAGCGTTTCTAGCACACAGGTACAATTTTGTGTTCAGAAACCAAAAAGGCAGCAATGAGAGGGGTAGAGGCTGCAGAAGAGACTTCTAGGCCCCTTCTCCAGCTCCTAGACAGGTGTCCCCTCCAAGTCCTGTGTAGTTCCCCTGGCTGGGACATAAGGCTCCTTCTGAGAAGGGGTAGACCAAGAATTTAGGAAGGATGGAGATACAGTACCAAATGATTCTCTCTGCAAATCAGTGAGGTTCTTTAGAGTTTGGTGGGGGGATGTCACACTAAGATTTTTATAAAGTCTCTGCCTTATT
>PVKM010006126.1:0-45248 GCA_004027735.1 Carollia perspicillata | reverse complement strand
GATTTGTGGATGTTATAGTTAGGTAGTAGGTCTGCAATTATGTTTTAACCCTCCTGTGACCTGGGAAGGTTGGGAGTAAGAGATTCAGGATAACTTTTCTCCACTATAGTAAATTATTGACCAAAAAATGTTTGTTAAACATAGCATATCTCTAAAGTAGGAGAATTTCAATATTCTACTATAAGGTACAGTCTAAACATATCCTGAATTTCAGAGTTAGATAACATTTAAAACAACACACACTGATTGCCTAATTGAACTGGAGAACTATTCTGGGCTTAAATGCCAAATGTGTTAGCCTCGTGCTGCATTTAACATGACAACATTATACCCATTATTTCTTTATCTGGTAAACAGGGCTAGGAAATTTTCTCTAAGCTTTTAACTTTTGCGCTTATTGACAATATAGGTTATATGCAACAGTTGTATTATCCTATTGACTTAATGATGTGTGATACATAGGAGGGAGAAAGGAAGAGATGGCTAAGAAAATATATATCTGGATCTTTCACTGTTTATTTTCTATGCTGAAGATTATAAAATGTCAAGAACTTACCTTTAAGAAGCTCTCTAACTGCACTAAATTCTATGTGGACCCCCAAACTGCAGAGATTTTTAGTCTTTCCAGGGAATATAAATGCACTTTTTATTGCTCTCCCACAGTTTATAATAAGCATCCTGGTCAATTCCTATCATTTGGTAATATATGGCATGTCATGAGAGAGTGCAGAGAAATACACTGAAACTCGCTGTACATTTATTTCCCAGATGTGAATGGACCCCCACATGTTGACTACAGTAAAGTATTTATGTCCTGCCAGGGAGACAATTTTGAGAAAACAAGACTTGATGGCTATAATGACAGTGCCTCTTTGACTACCTAATTATTGTGGATGCCACTCCCTCTTCCTAATATCTTCTTCTTGCCCTATTTCCTTGTGAGATTCCCCAAATTCACCCATTTGATTGACTTGGAATGATTAATACATTCATTCACCAAATATATGTTAAGCACTTACTATGTAGTAAGCATTCATCTAGGCACTAGGAATTCAAGCAAAAAAAAAAAAATCCTGCCTTCAAGGAGCTTACATTCTAGTGGAAGAAATATATTAAAAGTAATTAATTAAATGTTTAATAGAAAGAGAGGATCATCATTTGGGATTTAGTTCAAGCATCTCTGGAAAACTTTCCTTGATCACCCCAGCCTGTGTTCTGTTCCATTTCTAGATACTCCCAGAGGATTCCGTAATTCCTCCATTAGAACAGCAGCTCCACATTTTTGTCAACATCTCCCTTTGTCTCAGACAGTAGTCTCCAAGAAAGTAAGTACCGTATTTTGTTCATCTTTTTTTTTTCAAAGAGAATAACCCCATTCCTGATTCATAGTATATATGATACAGACAGATATAATTTTTGAATCCTTTATAAATTTACAGTATTATTCTACACCCTTTTCATATAAAATCCATTTTCCTTTATTCTGCAACAAATTACCACAAACTTAGTGGCTTTTTTACACACTCATTTATTACCTCCATTTCTGTAGATCAGAAATCAGGGCCCAGTTTAACTGGGGTCCTCTGATGAGGGTGTCAAAAAGCAGCTATAAAGGTATCAGCAAGTTTCTATTTGGAGACTTTATTAGGAAAGAATTAGTTTTTAAGCTCACTTACGTTATTGGCATTATTTCCTTGTTAGCTGTATGATTAGGGACCCTGTTTCTTCGTGGCCATGGGGTAGACGCTACTCTCATTTCCTGGAGGGCATCCACAGGCTCCTACCACGTGGTTCCATATGCAGTTCACCATAGTGCCATTTGCATCATTAGTCTGACAGGACAGAGGTTTATTTGAGGAAATGTAACCATGGGGGTGTTTCCATCATCTTTGCCATAATCCTCTGCTTAGAAACATGTTAGACATTCCACCCATACTCCAGGGGAAGTGATTTCATAAGGGTTTGATTCATTGGCGGGCTGCGTTAGAATCCCTTCATGCATACAAGTTCTTTGGCTACTCTATTTTCTATACTGTTCTTAACACCCTCCTGTCCGTTTTATACCTACAAGTTTGTACTTCATAATCCTGTACCTTTTTCCCTCATTCTCCCCTTTTCTCTCCCAACTGATAACTCTCCAAATGCTCTTCATATTTATGACTCTGCTTCTGTTCTGCTTGTTTGCTTAGTTTGTGTTTTTAGATTCAATTATTGATAGTTGGGAATTTATTGCCACTTTAGTGGCCATGGTTTTGATATTTTTTCTTAAATAAATCTCTTTTACATTTCATATAATAATGTCTTGGTGTTAATTAATCCCTTTAGTTTTCCCTTGTCTCAGAAGCACTTTATCTGCCCTTTGATTCTAAATGATAGTTTGCTGGAAAGAGTAATCTAGGCTGTAGGTCCTTGCTCTTTGTCACTTTGAATTCTTCTTGCCAGTCCTTTCTAGCCTGCAAAGTTTCTTTGAGAAATCTAGCTGACAGTCTTATGAGGACTCCTTTGTAGGTAACTATCTGCTTTTCTCTTGCTGCTTTTAAGATTCTGTCTTAATCTTTAACCTTTGGCATTTTAATTATGATGTGTCTTGGTGTGCTTCTCTTTGGGTCCATCTTGTTTGGGACTCGATGTGCTTCCAGGACTTGTATGTCTATTTCCTTCACCAAATTAAGGAAGCTTTCTTTTATTTTTTTTTTTCAAATACATTTTCAAATTCTTGCTCTTCCTCTTCTTCCTCTGGAATCCCTATGATTCAGGTGTTGGTACATTTGAAGATATCTCAGAGGGTCCTTAGCCTATCCTCATTTTTTTGGATTATTTTTTTCTTCTTGCTGTTCTGTTTGAATGTATTTTCTTCCTTATGTTCCAAATCGTTGATTTGAATCCCAGCTTTCTCCCCTCCACTTTGGGTTCCCTGGAAATTTTTCTTTATTTCATTCAATGTAGCCTTCATTTCTGCCTGAGCCTTTCTTATGCTGTTAAAGTACCCAATGAGTTCCTTGAGCATCCTGATAACCAGTGTTTTGAATTCTGCATCTGCTAGATTGCTTATCTCCATTTTGTTTAGTTCTTGTGGGCCATATTTTTTTGTCTCCTCATTTAGGCAGCCTTCCTGTGTTTGTTTCTACGTATTAAGTAGAGCTGCTTTGACTCCCTGTCTGAGTAGCGTGATTTATTGTAGAAAAGAGCACCAGTAAGTTGGATGTGGAAGAGCCTTAGGTAATCGCCAGGGAGGGACAACCCACATTGCCATTCTGTGGCTCTGTGTGGGGGAGGATTCAAAGAGGGGACAATGCTGCTGCCTAGACTCTGGAGTTTTGTCCAGGAGGAAGCTGTCTCCTGGCACTTACCCTGATGACAGTCACTTCAATTTCTCCCCATATGCCACTGCTGCCCTTCTAGCTGTTGCCCTGGTGTTAATTCCCAGAGGGAGTGAGTCTGCATGAGTCCTAATTCCACTGTGGAGCCTTTAAGAGGAAACTCCTGAGAATCCCACAGTTTCTTCCATTGCCCCAACTCTCACTGGTTTTTATGGCCAGAAGTTATCGGGGTTTATCTTCCTGATGTTGGAACCCTGGGCTGGGTGGTCTGGTGTGGGCCTGGGATCCCTCACTCCTGAGGTATCCCTCCCAATTTTTATCCACCACATGTGGGTGTGAGACAGCCCATTCTGCCTCTCCATACCTCTCCATGTCTCTACCTCTCCTACCTGATTGGATGAATGTGTGATTTCTTTAATTTCTTGTTTGTTGGACTTCCACACAGCTCAATATTCTGGCAATTCTGGGTGGTATTTGTTTTGTAGTCTACTTATAATTTTTGCTGTGGTTGTGCAAGGAGGCAAGCCATGTTCACCTATGCTTCCATCTTGACCAGAAGTCCTACCAAGTGTTAACTCATTGAATCCTCACAATTTCATAAGGCATGTGTTTTTCTGAAGTTAAAGAAACCAAAGGCACCAGCTAATAAAATGTCAAGCCAAGTTTCAAGCCGGACAGTGCTACTCCAAAGTCCTAACTTTTGCATTATATTACATTATATTGACCCTGCTAAATACATGCAAACTGAATTTAAAAATGAAGTAGTGAAAGAACAAATAAATCAACTAATGTTGATAGAGCTTCCTTCTTTACAGGATATGAAATATATCTATGTACATAATAGAAATACATTCAACACAGCATGTTTCTTGAATTAGAATCTGAGAAAACATAAGTTCTTATGTCTTATCTGTCTATCAGGTAGAGTGAAAGAAAGAATTTCCTGCGCTATTTAACTTTAATTTTATTTTTTATCCTTAATTTTGAATTTTTGTATCAGTTATGTAAATTCCATTCTTTACAATTCTTTAAAATTCTTCACACTAATCTATTGTGAAGTCATTAGCAGGTATTGGGTAATATTGTATCATGTTATGTTATGTATTGATATGTAGGATGGTTCATTCATTCATTCATTCATTCATTCATTCATTCATTCATAGTATGTCTTCCCTAACAAGAATATAATTGCTATGAGAATAAGGACTTACATGTTTTAACCACTGTCATATCATGAAAGCCTTTAAAATAATGGGGACACAGCAGGCACTTTAAATAACTTTGAATGACTTTACAGAATCAAATAAAATAGCATATGAGAAAAATAATTTCTAATCTACTATCATTTTCTTTGTTCATAAATTATCATTGTTGCCATTTGTATTGCAAATTAAATACCACATATCTGGAGAGTAAAATAGAGGCATTAATTCTGAAGCTCCATTTTGTATTTAATACACAATCAAACAAAAATGTATCCTGTTTTTTTTGTTGTTGTTATTTAAACATCATAAGCACCTAATTACAATTCAAGCTGCTAGTGTTGGAAACAGTGTCTGATTCTGCCAAAGATAATCCACGTAGATTTAAAGAAAGTTGTGTTTTCCCATATGGGCTGAACTCAAAAGGGCTAACTTATAAAGTGTTGATCTAATCTCTGAAAATACACTCACTTCTATGATATATATCATATATAATCAAACTACATAAATAATTTTGGAAAAAGATTCCAATAGTATTTTTTCCTCTTTTACTTTCAGCCAGAAAACATTCAAATCATTCACCATGAGGTAGAGCTCTCTGGTGTCTTATAGCAGTAAACTCGCAGCTAACATATGGTGTTATTTAGCTGTGTAACAGAAAACATCAATCAGCTGACAAAATGTCATTATAAAGAAAATATTTTAAACTGTGATTTTCCTTTTTTTCTCTCACTTCATGAGCATCCAGCCAAATTCATCTGCATCTGACTTAAAGAATTATATGTGGAGCCCTGGCTGGTATAGCTCAGTGGATTGAGCGCCGGCCTGCGAACCAAACAACCGTGGTTCAATTCCCAGTCAGGGTACATGCCTGGGTTGCAGGCTAGTTCCCAGCAGGGGACACATGAGAGGCAACCACAGATTTTTCTCTCCCTCTCTCCTTCCCTTCTCCTCTAAAGATAAACAAACAAAGAATTACATGTGGAAATTAAAAATCAAACTCTTAAGTTATCGGTGGCATTGAATATGTTTAGTATGCCACTCTGGGAGTCCATTGCTTGTGAAACATAAATGTTTCTCTTTAACAAGAAATTGCATTGTTTTTGTGTGTATGTGTGTATGTGAGGAAAATTTTTGGAGGGTTCCCCGAAAGCATTAACATTACCAACATTGTCATCAACACCACATTAATTCAGGTATTATCAGCTATGGGATCTCTCTGGAAAGAGAAACAACCTTAATAAATGTTGCAACTTCTTCTCAAGTAACACTTTAGCATTGTTGAAATTCTTCATAGGTCAGGATGATTCTTTCATTAGTGATAAACCCACTGGAAGGAAAAATAACACCTTATTAACAATGTGTACATATTATTGCTTTGTCAAAGTCATATAAGTACTGTAATGATTAAATAAAATTCATTTTAAGAGTTTTTTTAAAAATTATAGTCACCTTTTATTAAATATCTTTTTAATTTTAAATCAAACAGAAGAAAGTAATATAAGGACCAAGGATTCACTGCTGCTTTTGATATGAAGCCCCTATACTTTATCTTTATTTATTTTTTAAAATCAGGGACCACCTTTACTTATATTGGGTCTTCCTGTGCTTCATTTTTGGACTACATATCATATTATATCATATTTACTATATCATCTTATATGTTACATTACATTTTTGCTCACTTAATTATTTTTTAATTTAAATTATTTTATTGTTGTTCAATTACAGTTGTTTGTATTTTCTCCCCACCCCCTCCAAACCCACCTTCCTCCTTTGCTTCCATCCTTCCCCTTGGTTTTGTCCATGTGTCCTTTACAGTGGTTCCTGAAAACCCACAGTCTCTTCTCCCCTCCCGTCTGGCTGTTATATTGTTCTTAATTTCAATGACTCTGGTTATATTTTGTTTGCTTGTTTGTTTTGTTGATTATGTTCCAGTTAAAGGTGAGATCATGTGGTATTTGTCTTTCAATGCCTGCCTTACTTCACTTAGCATAATGCTGTCCAGTTGCATCTATGCTGTCACAAAGGATATAAGCTCCTTCTTTCTCTCTGCTGCGTAGAATTCCATTGTATATATGTACCATAGTTTTTTGATCCACTCATTTGCTGATGGGCACTTAGGTTGCTCCCTTCACTTGGCTATTGTAAATTGTGCTGCTATGAACATTGGGGTGCATAGGTTCTTTTGGATTGGTGTTTCAGGGCTCTTAGGGTATAATCCTAGCAGTGGAATTGCTGGGTCAAAAGGCAGTTCCAGTTTTAGTTTTCTGAGGAAATTTCATACTGTTTTCCACAGTGGCTGCACCTATACTTTAAGATGTTGACAGGCACTACATTATCTAATGTATTCCTCCTAAGAGCTCCATTCACACCTCAAATCGAAGACATTGATGTTACTTGTGTGCTTTCTTTTAGATAACCATCTTGCTAGTGAATTGAATTGTCTTGGGAGTTAGACACTATTTATCCAAAGGTCATGGATATGAATACAATTCTATTTTATTCTAAAGCCTTTGCTTCCCAAACTGATCTGCACAGCAGTGTCTGTGGTGATTGAGCATTTGCCTCATCTGTATGTACTCCTGAGAGACTAGAGGTTTTAAGCAGTTTCTAGTTCAACGAACACTGGCCCCATTTTATGAGGGTCCCATCCTGCCACAACTTACTTCTTCTCTGTGGTTATATATTGATGTTTACATATTCACTTCATAAATCTAGCAAAGAACACATTCTCAAAACCTGCTAGATCTGTGACACATTAATTTGGAATACATTTGTATAAATTAACATGCTAAGTATCCAACTGAAATTCAGACGAGCTACAAGTGTGAACCCTACTTCAATTATATTTCCAGAGCATGAATTACATTTTTTCCTGAAATAGGACAATCCTTTCTGAATGAGTTCTATCTAAAAATAATGAACACAATATAAAAACATGAAGTAACAGAGGTTGTTTACACTGGTATCTGTTCATAAAATTAGTATGTGCTTCATTCCCAGGGATAGTAGCTAAATTGTTTATTGGCAGACACAAGCAAATTAATCTGTTGGAAGAAAAATAAGCACAATATCCTTTGACATTTTTATGCATAATAAATACTGGTTTATTCTGCCAAATTTATGTTGAATAGAGAATAATAACACCCATTCTAATTCAACACATATACATTGAATATTTGCCATTAATATGTTATTCTACTTAAATATAAGGTTCCAAAGAAATCTAAAACACAGTTTTTGTCCCCAAAGAATACAATGTCTTTTAGGGGAAATAAGATGATTTATAAGTGAATCTTAAGACCCTAGTGTTATAGGTCCTATAAAAGTGATATAATGTGCTATGAGAATTTAAAGGAGAAAGAACTCACATTGAGTAGGGGAGATTAAAAAGAGCCTTAAAGAATGGCTACAGCTGAGATCTATTTTAATTAGGTGTCTTTATGATATGAAGATAGGTAGAAAGGAAGATCATTACACTAAGGGTATAAAGCTTAAACAAAGATATGAAAATGAAAAGCTTTCATTGTGTTTGGGGAAATAAGTTTTTCCGTTTGACTACAGGACAAGCTGTTCATTCTTTCATTGCTATTTAGTGAATGTTCACCATGTGTTAGACACTCTTAGAAATAAGGAACTTAACAATGAACAAAATAGGCAGCAATCTCACCTCCGAAGTTGACTTTGTTGTGATGAAAAATAACAGACCTATAAAAATACAAGTAACTGAATAAGTGGGGCTGCAATGTCCATAGAGTAATAAAGAATATTAAATACAGATTAAGATTTTTAATTCTGTTTTTATTTAATACTTGGAGAATTTGTGAGTGATAGAATAGGCACTGTGATATGTAACAGCACATGCTGTAACAAATGGAATTAAAGCAACTGCAAGTAGCTCAGGTATAATGTCACAAAGAAGTAAATTAGGGTGATAGATGCAGAAATGAAAACAAAGAAAATGTGTGAAATACATTAAAATAAAGAATTGGTAGGTTTTAGCAACTGTTTACATGTGTGAGTAAAGGGAGAAAGGGTCAAGTTTCAAGGGTCTAATCCTTCTGTAGTGGAAAAGGATCGTGCCATGATCATCCTCTGCAAAGATGAAAGGAAAGCAACGTGTGATGGTTTGAAAGACAAGGTAATGAAGGCTCTGATGTTTATCTTTTGAGAAATGATCAGGGTGTACTGATGATAATGTGCAGCTAGCACTTAGGAAATTGGATTCACAGCTATGAGTGAATCCAATCAGAACTAAACATAGAGAAGTTTTAGGTTGATTTTTTTTTATTTAGTGGTGCTATTTTGAATGTCACTTGGAATGAACATGGAGGAGGAGAATGGAACTTCTTAGAAGTATCTGCATTTGAATAGTTCGAGATGAGTTAGGTTTACGCTTAGAATGTGGGTGAGATTATACTTTGAAAGTGTTTTTATTGCAAAAGCTAGAAGGAGAACAAACCAACTGAGACAGAGAAGAAACAATGTACTGTAGAAAGAGCATAAAGTTGATGGCAAGAGGAAATATGATTAATAATGATGCATTTTATAAAGATCCAAGAAAATGAAGATTAGGATGTCATTATCTGTAAAATTAAGAGGTCATTTTTAGTGATTCCCTTAATGCAGTAAATCAAAAAAGCCAGGCACCAAAAAATGCCTATGATATGATTTTGTTTATATGAAGTTCAAGAACATGGAAAACTAAGGTATTAGAGTAAAGATTACAGTATTATTCTTGAGGGAAATACTGCCTGAGAGGTAATGTAAGGAAAACATCTGAGGATGCCAGAAATGTTCCACATCTTAATTTAGGTTGTTATACTGCTACATACATATGTAAAAATTAGACATAATACACTTAAGATTTGTGTACTTCACCATAAATAAGTTAGATGCCAATTAAAAAGTGAATAAAAAGAAAAAGAACAGGGAAGAAAGAGCAAAGTAAGGGAAGGAGGGATGAAACCTGACCTGTAATGGCTTTATTGAATGCTGGATCTGATTTCCTATAAAATCAAGCATCATTCTAGATCCAGAAGTAACTATGACTCACCAAATTTTCTGCATTGTGTATGGTAGTTAGGGCCACATATTCTGTTATTTGCAATATAAAGAGTTCTAAGTATATATCTAGATAAAAGTTTTAGTGTCACTTTGCAACTGAATCATAATTACAATTGTGTAATGTTTCAAAAGTCGTAATAAAGGCAGAATAAAATGAAATATAATTTTGGAATATGATATAGTTGATATAATTATTAATTATTTGTGTGTTATAATGTTCAGTATTTTGAATAATCAAACTGTAAATTCAGAAATGATTTGTTTTTACAAATTCAACTTGATGTTATAAAGCAGCTTTTATATTAGACAATATCAGATTATTAGAATACATAATCATGTCTGTTAAATATACTTTGTCATTGTCTCTAGTATATTATATACAAAGGTAGGTTCATGTTAATTAACAGTAGACATCCACATAACAACTTTTAAAGTTTACTGGTAATTAAATATTGAGTATAATGAAAACTGCAAAGCAAAGCATATAAATGTGTGTGTATATACACATGTGTACGTGTATATATACATATATGTGTATATATACATATGTATATGTATACATGTGTATGCATGTCTCTGTGTGTGAATAAAATATCTAACTGGTTTATAATTTTAATGGATATCAAATAAAAATGTGCATACAGATTCTGCACATGTTAACAAAGATAATTCTTAAAATCTTCATGAAATTAAAATATATAATACTCTAGAAAATACAGCAACGTGAAAATAATAAATTTTCTTCAAAATGTAACTATATAAAACTATAATATTTAAATAAGGTTGGTGTTGGTGTGAAGGGTAAAATCAGTGCAACAAAATGAAACATCTAGAAAAATACTGACTTACATGTGGTATAATATTATGTATTTCAAATCAAATTACTCAAGTTACTCAGTGAATTGGAATAAGATAACTTTTGTTGTTATAACTGGAGGGGCTTAATCTATCTATTAATTCCATTTAAAGAAAAATATATAGATTTAAGACCTCTTTTTAAATAATTCTAGTCTATACAATTATTAGTAAAAATTATATATAGGTATGTCTATACCTGGGGTTAGGAAGCCTTTATTAAATAAGAAAGAAAAGCAAAAGCCATAATGAAACAAAATTATAAATTAATCACATTTAATTTTTAAAATACATCCAACCAGGGGGGGTGGACTGGGACAGGAGTAAAAGACAGAAAACTGTACTTGCATAACAATTAAAATAAAAAAATAAAGAAAGAAAGGAAAAAGGAAAAAAAATACATCCAACCGGAAACGTCATAAATGGCGTTTGAAAACATAGACTGTCAATACGCACATGTGCGTGTGTCTTTGCAGTTTGATACCTCCGCCTTGTTTATCTCATGCTGAAGATTCTCAAGCAGTGATTTGGGCAAAGAAGATTTCAGAAAGAATAAAGAAACTGGGAAAAAGCATTCTTAGCAGATGGCACTAGATGGGTTACAGTATAGCTATATGTGAACCACCAAAAAGATCTCTGAGGTTGTGTGAATAATATATTATGATTCGAGCAAAAGGTGTGTCTGTGGGAATGGCAGGTGAGAGACAAGAGAAGTAATCTGGAGCCAAATCACTGAAAGCTTTTTTGGCTTGGAACACCATGGGGAGCTACGGCAGAATTGTCAGCAAGTGGTCGTAGGCGTCGTATGCATACGGTGATGGAGGGTACATGCCAAAAGTGAGTAAGTTGAAAGAGCTGAAGGTAGGGAGCCAAAGGATAGGTATTTGAAACAGCCCATAGGAGAGATTACAGGATTGAAATGCAGGAACGGAAGTGGAAATTGAGAGCAAGAAGAATGGACTTAAGAGATTTGCTTTTAACTTGGTGTTTCACACTACATGATTCACTGAATATGGGTCTGGGGCAAGAAAGCAAGAACATGGCTTTCAAGTTTCTGACTTGTATAAAACGTGTTTAACTTGGCCAATGGTTCCATTACTATAATTAGCAGATACCAAAAGGGCAGTGGATGATGCAAATGGGGAAGGCTTGTGATAATTACCATATTTTGCCATGTGTTATGCTTACTCATTTGGCCCAAATTTTTGAGGGAAAAATAACGATGTGCATTATAAATGGGTAGTATCTGAAATACCTTGTATCTATTTTTGTGTTTTGCAATTATTTGTTACATAAAATGTCTTCTATCATATGTTCAAAAATAAATGCTAAAATTTCTTTGTAATACAATAAAAACAAATATCTAAATACAAATAAATAGGACATTGAATTAAAAAATCAAAACAAAAGATTCTTTTCCTGAGGTTTGATCCAAAAAGATGGGTGCATATTATACACAGCAAAATATGGTAGATAAGTTTTGGATTTAATAGAATACATTATAGGGGCAGACACATGGAAAATATCAAATAGGCAGCTTAAAATACAAGTCTGACCATCGGAAAGAAGATGTGTACTGGAGAGAGTGAGAGAGATAGAGACAGAGAGAGAGAAAAATGATAATCTGTCTTGAAAAAGTCCAGCCATTGTTAATGTAATGAGAATGGTTTGAGTGACATCGATGTAACCTGGCAGCCAAGGAGAGTGGACTGCAATGTGCATGCGAGAACAATGATGACTTCACTGTATTAGTCACTGCTGGTGGTAGACACTGTTGAGTGAGCATGTGTACTGTGTGGTTATCACATTCAAAATGACTAAGCAAGTAGAGCAACGAATCTGCATCAAATTTTGCATCAAGCTTGAACATTCCTCAGCAGAATCTGTTCAGATGACTCGGAAGGCTTATGAGGAGGATGCAATGAGTGCAACACAAATAAGAGTGTGGTACAAACTCTTCAAAGACAGTGGAAAATCTGTTGAAAGTGATCCATATTCTGGAAGGCCTACAACAAGCAGAACCCCTGAGAATGTTGAACGTGTACGGGTTGTAATCAATGAAGATCAGTGACTTGCAGTGGGAGAAGTAGAAGTTGATCTGGGTATTCCAAAAACTACTGTGTCCAAGATTTTGACACAGGATCTTGGCATGAAATGTGTTGTGGCAAAATTTGTTCTGCAGCTTCTGCTACCAGGGGAGAAGGAACATGGTGCTGCAGTTGCTAATGACTTGATTCAAACTGCTACCAGTGAACCAGATTTCCTCAAGCAGGTCATAACTAGAGATGAATCGTGGGTGTATGGCTATGACCCAGAAATGAAAGTCCGGTCATTCCAGTGGAAGTTGCCTGGTTCTCCACACCCAAAAAGGCGTAGCTGAGTGACAGCAAGACCAACACCATGTTCACGTGTTTTTTGACTGGGAAGGTGTTGTCATCATGAGTACACCACTCCAGTCCAAACAATTAATAAGGAGTACTACCTCAATGTTCTTTGTTGATTGAGAGATGCAATACAATGAAAATGGCCACAGCTATGGGCAACTGGTGATTGGCAGCTTCATCATGACAATGTGTCCACTCAGGCATCACGTCATGTGCAGAGTTTTTTGGAAAAACATCAAATCACCCAGGTGATTCGACCTCCTTACAGCCCAGATTTGGTACCCCGCAACTTATAGCTTTTCCCAAAACTAAAATCACCTTTGAAAGGAAGAGATTTCAGACCATCAGTGAGATTCAGGAAATTATGATGGAGAAGTTGATGGCGATTCCAGTAAAGGATTTTGCAGAGTGTTTTGAACAATGGAAGAAACACTGGGAGAACTGTGTGCGGTCCCAAGGTGCCTACTTTGAAGGGGACTGAGGTGTTATTGTCCTATGTACAGTGTTTCTTTCATCTTGTATCTTCTTCAATAAATGTCTCTGTTTTTCATATTACATGGCTAGATACTTTCTATAAATATATATATATACACATATATGTATGCTCATAAATCCATCTAATGGTTTACATCAATTCTATGAAGAAGGTGTTGAGGCCATAGTAATGCAACAGAAGACCCATAGAATACAAAAATGGACAGAGAAACTCAATAGGGCTGAGGATGCTCCTTTTAATATCTCCGATTTTAGGATACAAATTGAAGAAGAACTGACCAAGTAGAAAGTATTTAGGAAAGGAAATAGAATGGTGAAGTATAAGCCAAAGGTGTATGCTTTCAAGAAGGAATTATTAAGTGGTTTGGATGATTAGAAAGGATTAGATACAATCTGAAATGAAGAAGTCTTTGGATTTTCCAAATACATGATGTTGTATGAATTTGGATTTTTTAAATTATGATAGTTGGTACAATGAGACTATTTCATAAGTTGGAGTAAAACATATTAATGACTATTTGTATCAACTATTTGTACCTACTTTCAGGCTGTTTAATTGGAGATGCAGGAGAAAGAATAAGAAACTTGATAAAGAGATTTTAATAAAATGTACACCTGGGTATTTTTGCAGTTTAAAAGGAAGTTGAAAGTACAAAAGAATGGAATAAAATAAGATTATGTGGAAAGGAGAGATTTTCGATCAATCAAATAAACAGTATCAGAATGAGAATTGAAAGCTTAAGGAGTGAGGGGTAGTCTTAAAAGCAGAAACTATTTCAGGAGTGGTAGGGTAAATGGAGCAGCATGGCTAATGCAAACCCAATTTCTAACCAACCTCAGCATTTAATTAAGAAGTGCTCAACCTCAACATGCTTGCTTCCCATATTTTAAAGCGTGTGCAAGTAACATCTGAAATAGATCCTTAGAGCTATTAAATCAAGTTTTTAACATAGGTTCAAATAAGTTTGAAAGTTAAAGAATATTAATCTTAGCAGATAAAATGTTATAGAATTGTTTTTAACTCTAGTTGCAAAACTGAATTTTTCAAATATGCTTCAATTTACTACTAATGTGTATCTCATTAAGATTTACTTTAATTAAATGTTCTGTGGAACACAGTACATTAAATAAAAATATAATATTTGCATAAAATAATTTACACCTTTTGAAGATACACAGTTTTCATTGTAATCGGGTTGTAGAATATGAGTGAATTGTTTCAAAAAGGCTGTTCATTAAGTTATTTTTTGAGACTTAATTGTAGAAACGCATCTTTAAAATTGAAAGGAAAGGTAATTTGCATAATTTTTTTAAATTAGATGATTCAATGTACTTACTTAGGAAACTATCTTTCAAGGAGGAGATTGAAAAAATTCTGCCAAGCTTTGTATTTCAGCAGACTCCAAATCACTTAACAATAACTTCAAAAGTAGGCTGATACTCTGCTACAAAACAAAATCATGACTCTATGTGCAGTAAAAGCATCTGTAAAATATCTAGGTAGTAAAAAAACATAAAGCGCCTAGAAAAATATAAAAAGAAATGTTTAGCATCTGGTACCAAGAAATCAATAAAGACAGATCAATTAGGCATTCTGAACTTAATTCCCCACCTTTCACTAAATAAGTCTTTGATTAAGACTGGTGGTACTAAAAAGTACAGCATGTGCTTTCAATCTAAACACACAGTATAACATGTATCGGATCTGTTTTGTAATAACATATCATTCTCATATTTACAAGTAAAAAAACTCTAGTGAATTACCAGGACTCCACTCTAGTTCACACATATTAACAACTGTCAACTTATTGTTAAAAAAATCTTGTGTCAACTGTATCATAAGCCTACGGAACAATGACTGTCACAAACACTACATAATACATGAAAAGGTGCTCAAAATCACTAATCATGAGGGAAATATAAGTCAAAACCATAAGATATTGGTTGCATACCTTATACCTCACACCTGTACAGATACCATCACAAAAAAAGATAAATTTGGTGAAAATGTGGAGGAATTGAACCCTTGTATAATGTTGGTGGGAACATGAAATAGCACAACCACTAAGAAAAACAGTTATGTAGGTTCCTCAGAAAATAAAAAATAGAAATGCCATATGATTTAGCCATCTCACTTCTGCGTGTGTATCCAAAAGAATTTAAAGCAAGATCTTGAATGGGTATTTGAACTCTCCGTATATTGCATCTTCACAATAGCCAAAGTATGGAAACAATCTAAATGGCCATTGTTGGATAAATAGAAGAAGAAATACATCCTAGTGATATATATATACACACAAGGATATTATCCAGAATTTAAAAAGAAGGAAATCTTGTCTCATATGATGCACATATGCATGAATCATATGAATGAACCTTGAGGACATTTTGCTTAGTGAAACAAGTCAATTGCAGGAAAATAAATACTGTATGATTCCATTTATATGAGGCATACAAAATAGACACATAGAAACAGAGTAGAATAGCCTAAGTTGCCAAGGGTTAAGAGGAAGGGAAAATGGAGAATTACTATTCAGAGTATAGAGTTTCACTTATGAAAGAGAAATAATTTCTAGAGATCTGTTATACATCTATGTGCCTGTAGTTAACAGTACTATGTTGTGCACTTAACATTTTTTATGAGGGGATATCTCATGGTCTTACCACAATAAAAACAACAACAAAAAAGAGGTTTAGTACTGATCTCATCTTACATCCACTTTATCACTAAAGAATTTGTGAAAAGCCTTAACAAATAAGACAAAAGGGTAAATTTGAGTATAATTTAGATTGTTCTATCAATTTGTGTGGTTACTGGTATGAAACCTGCATTTGTCTTACCTTCCTTTGTCTTCACTGAAAGGCAATTTATTTGCTTCCGAGTACTTATTACTGAGGCCTTATTCTTTGCCAAGTCACCGTGTCGAAGTCTACCTCTATATCAGCTTTAAGGAAGTTTTGACTCCTTGGAAATGCCTAATGTGTGCATGACATTTCTAGTCTGTATCTCTAGTTTACGCAGTCTGTGTTTCATGTCATTGGCAGCCACATTGTCTGTGCTGCTGCCAGCATTCTGAAACCCTCTGCTGACACAATAGGCAGGGTGTTGTGATAAGAATTGCTGGAGCCTGTGATGAAAATGAATTGCCACAAGGTACAGCACTGTGATATTTCCTATGTATACCTTTGAAAAGTCCCTTGGCAAGGCCAGCTTAAATAATGACTGTTTAATCAGTCTGTGCTCAATGTCATGTGTTGTGAATATTCTTTATATTTTTTAGTTAACAAATATATATGTATATATAATTTTGAAGATTTGTCTCTATAATTAGGTTATGCTAAATTTTGTTGCAGTAGAAACAATTCTAAAATCTCAGTGGCTTAAAACAACAGAGGTCAGTTTTTTTTATTTTATGTGACTATTTCTGAATGACTCGGGTTCCATTATCTGTAGCTACTTCATGGCCAGCACATGAGAAAGAAGGAGGCAGAGAATTGTGCCTTGATTCTTAAGTACTTTCACCTAAAAAAGATGCAAATTATACTACTGCTTACATTTTATTGGCCAAAAAAATCACACGATCACAACCTGAAAGAAATGCTGAAGTACAGTCCTGTCATGTGCCCAGAAAAAAAAATGAACAGGAAATATTGGTGGATATCACTGGCATCTAATACAATATTAATTGTTCACTTAAAAGAAAAATTAAAAGTGTCATAATTTCAAAACCCTGTGTTAGTCCATTTCAGTAGCGTGTAATAGAAAGAACAACACAGCAAGTTGAGGTTCAGTCTCTAGGAAACAACAGCCTTAACATGGTTTATGAAACTCCAACTTCAAAGCTGATTTTCAAGAAACCCTAAAGACTTTAAATGACTTTAAAAACAAGCCACCAACATTTTTATTAAGGAGAGATCAGCCATAGAGGAATAGCTTCTTGATACCACAGGCAGGAAGAGCCGTGATCTTTAATGAAGGCAGTCAGAGCAGCAGGCTTTAAGTATCACAGACAATAGTAGGGTTGGAAACACTCGACAACATTAGAGGTACAAAAATTCCTGCTGTGTCGTAGAATCCTCATAATGAAGCAGGAAGACAGTAGTGTGGCTCAGAACACATTTAACTCTCTGGTCAGAATTCAGGCATTCGGTTTTTCCTATAGCTGATGTAGCCTTGGAATAAAAGGAATGCACCTATATCCCACTCCCACTCTCGGTGTTACAAGGTTTCCTTTGGACACATACTTACCCCATACTTTTATTGACAGCACTGCTCTCGCATCCCTAACAGATATATGGATGATAAATGTATAAATCTGATTATTCTTAACCAACTTACCTCTTCACTATTCCTATTTAGCTTTTACACAAACCACATTCCTTCCAGCTCTGTCTAAGGCTTTTTCTGGGAAAGCTGATTCAAATTAGTTTTTGAATTATTTTTCTCTTGTTAATATGTATGTGAAAAGCATTCTACTCAATATCTCATATAACTGGAATATATCCTTTCTCTCTTTCTGAGATGCTGGTCATGTTTAAAACTACCTTGGTTTTAAATTTTACCCATATGGATATTCCTCGGGCAGCAATATAAGACCTAGTCAGACGCACCCCTGCATTCATGGGAAACAAGGAGTACAGCTGGCAACATCCCAAAGAATCACTGGTAGGAATGAGTGAGAAGTAGTTTTAAAAAGAAAGGGTGTGTTGTCAAGCAAATAAAAGTAGGAACTGGGTGGTACCTATAAGCGCTCATTATGGTGGTTGTTAATGAGATAATGTAAGTAGAACCTAATCAACAAAACAAATACATGATCAAAATAGAACCAGAGACTTGGAAATAAAGACCAAACTGACAGAGAAAAGAGGGGAGGAGGTGGGGGATAACAGGGAAAAGAAAGGGAAGGGACAAGCAAAGGAACACGAATAGAGGATTCGTAGACACAGACAAGGGGGGATTGTCTGTGGGAGTGGGGGGGGTGTGGTGGGGTGAGCAATGGGGAAAGAGTTGAGACAACTGAAACTGAACAAAAATAAGTAAATAAATAAATAAATACATTGGATATTTCCACTTAAATAAAACCGGAGACAGTTTATTGCTGGCAGGCTTGCCTTCATAATACACCAAAAGGAGTAATTCTGGCTAAAAAAAGATGAGAGTAGACATAACTTGAATCCACATGCAAAAATATAGAGCACTGGCAAAAGTAACTATGAAGGTAAATATAAAATAAAATGCTGATAGATTTGATTTCTTACTCTATCTTATTTAAGTGGTAGTTACATAAAACAAAGATAAAACTGTGCTGAAGGATTTATACTGTGTGATTATATAGTTTGAATGACTGTAATAGCACAAAGAAAGATGAGAGAATGCTATAGTAAATCAAATACTATATGTCTAATAAAATTAAATCAATACTAATCTAAGCTATATTGTTTCATCTTAAATTAATTGTAACCCTCACAATGACCATTAGAAAATAATTAAAAGTATAGTCAAAGAAACAATAAGAGACTAGAAATAGCATACTATAAAATATCAATGTAACATAAATAAAGGCAGTTATGGAGCAAGAATGAATAAAGACAAAAGATGTATAGAAAAGAAATAGCAGAATAGCAGATGCCAGTCCTATTTTATCAGTGATTAATTTAAATGCGAAAGAATTAAGTACTTCAATAAAACGGTTAAGCTTGACTGATAAAAAATATGAAGCAAATTATGTATTGTCTATAAAAAATAGTTTGAATTCATACACAGAAGTAGATTTAAAAAATTAAAAAGGAAAAAAATAGCTCCAGGCCACATCCCCAGTGGAGGGTGTGCTTGAGGCAACCACACATTGATGTTTCTCTCCCTCTCTTTCTCCCTCTCTTCCTTCTCTCTAAAAATAAATAAAATCTTTATTAAAAAAGGTATATTGCAAACAGTAGCCTGGAATAACTGTACTGATATCAGACATATATATATACTTTAGTACAAAAACTGTTGCTTGAGACAAAGAGGGGGATTTTAATAATAAAGTGGGTAACCCACGAGAAATTTATAACGGTTATAAACATGCATGTACCTAACAACAGAATCAAAATATGTGAAGCAAAAACTGACATAATCAAAGGGAAAAATAGACAATTCCACAACAGCTGGAGCGTATAATATAGACTTTTAATATTGGATAGAATAGGCAGAGGGCTGATGAATAGCTGACTTGAATAACACTGTAAACCAACTAAATAGACATACAGGGTATTATATCTAACAACAGCAGAATACACATTCAAGTGCACATGGAATCTTTTTCTAGTATGGACCACATGTGAGGCCACAAAACAAGCCTCAGTAAAAATGAAAGGATTGAAAACATACAAAATATTTCCTTTTATCACAATGGAATTGAATTAGAAGTCAATGACAGAAGAAAATCTGGCAAAGTTACAGATACGTGACAATTAAACAATACATTGCTAAATAACTAAAAAGTCAAGAAGAAATCACAAGAAAAAATAAAGAAGGCTTTGGTATTACTGAAAAACAAAACACAACATAAAAAATTATGAAACTTGTAGCAAAAGCAGGGCTTAGAAGATAATTTATAGCCATAAATGCTGATATTAAAAAGAAGAAAGTTCAAATAGATTACCTACTTTTCTACTTAGGAAATGAGAAAAAAAAGGAAACTAAATCAAAACAAGCTAAAGGGAAGAAATGATAAAGATTAGAGCAGAAATTAATAGAGTGTAGAGAAGAAACAAAAAAAATCAATGAAATTAAGAGTCACTTATTTGAAAAAATCAACTGATAAAATTTTAGCTAAAATGACTAAGAAAAATTAAGAAGAGTCACATCAGTAAAACCAAGAATGAAAGAGTTGACAGCACTACTGACCTTACAGAAATTAAAAGAATTACAAGGGAATTCTATGAATAATGGTATGCCAACAAAGTAACTTAGATGAAATGAACAAACTCCCAGAAAGGCAAAACTACTGAAGCTCACTCAAAAAGAAATAAAGCTGTAATAAGTATTTACTTCAAATTAGTAACTAAAATCTTCCCATGAAGAAAAGCTCTGGCCTGAAGGTTTATTGGTAAATTCCACAAACTTTTAAAGAATTAATCCCAATTCATCAGACTCTTCTCTATTAAGAAAGAGAGGGAATTTGTCAAGCCATCATACAAAGTGATATTACTTTGATAATAAAACCAGACACATCAAATAAATAAGAAAGAAAAAAAAGAAAACTAGAGTCCAATTTAATATGAACATAGTTGCAAAAATCCTCAACAGAATGCTAGCAGGTCAAATTCAGCAACTTATAATATGAATTATACACAATAATCAAGTAGGATTTATCACAAGAATGCCAGACAGGTTTAACATATGAAAATCAATCAATGTAATGCACTATATATGTAAAATGAAGCATAAATGTACATATTTATTTCATTTGATGTCTACGGTGTCTCCAGATAAAAACACTTGAAGTAGAAACAGAAGAGAATTTCCTAACCTGATAAAGGACATGCATGAAAAACTCGGAGCAAAACATATCTCCTCACCACCTCTATTTAAAACTGTGCTGTAAGTTGTACTTAGGGAAATTAGATAAGTAAAACAAATAAAAGGCATACGGATTGGAAGGGAAGATATAAAGCGATCTCTATTTTCAAATGACATCATCTTGTATATACATCATGACGCCAAAAGCACAAATGACAAAAGAAAAAATAGATATACAGGGTTCAGCACAAATAATGCCCCTTTTATTACAAAATCATAAGCATGGAATTCTGTAACATAACAATGTCACACTCAAGCACACCACATGACATTTTAGGTGAAATATTCAAAGTAAAGCTATAAATTATTATACCCATATTATTACCCTACCAACCACACTTACTCAGGTGTTACTTCTGCTGGACCCAGTATTACACTACGTCAAAATGAAAACCTTCTGAGCTGTAAATGAAACCATCAAAAAGTTAAGAGACAACATACGGAATGGAAGAAAATATTGAGAAACATCTGATGAGGGATTTATACCCAGAACATAAAAAGGAGTCTTACAACTCAAAAATGAAGATAAGCCAATATTTTTAAATAGGCAAAACATTTGAATTGCTTTTCTCTAAAGGAAATATATAAATGACCAGTAAGCACATGCAAACATGCTGACATAATTGGTTAATAGGAAAATGTAAGTCAAAGCCAAAATGAGATACCACTTCACACTTCTTGGGGTGGCTAAACCAAAAAATACAGACAGAGCGAAGGATGGAGGTCATGGGAAGAAATGACAGCCTCCCTACTTCAATGATAGAAGCATAAAATGATAGTCACTTTGGAAAACAGTTTGGTATTTCATCAATGTGTTAAATACAGAGATACTGTATGATTAAACACTACTATTTCTAGGCATTTAATCTAACAGAACTTTAAATATATGCCCACAGAAAAGCATGCACAAATATGTTCATGTATTATTGATAATATCCAACAAATGGAAATAAGCCAAATATCCATCAACTGATAAATCAATAAACAAAAGGTTGTATAACAATGAAATAGAATATCATTTCATAATAAAAAGGGAAAAAGCATGAAATGCAATAGAACTTTTATTAACCCTGAAAACATGCTAAGTAAAAGAAGCAAGTCATAAAATACCACAGACTGTTTGATTCTATTTCTATGAGACATCCAGAAAAAGCAAACCTACAGAGACGCAAAGCAAATAGGTGGTTTCCTTCTAATGCGTAAAAGAGTTCCTTAGAGGGTTATGCAAATATTCCAAGATTAAGTATTGGTGGTGGCACAACACTGTAAATATAACAAAATACATTTTAAGTGAGTGAATTTTATGGTATATGATATATTTGAATTATGCCATTATTTATGATAAAAAGTATTGAAAACAACCTCTCTCTGAGAAATTGAGACTACAAATGTTCATGCATTTCATTAATTATGGCTTCACAACATTGAACATATAAAATAATCTGGAGAAAGTGTTTGAAATGCACATTACTGAGCCCCTAGTCCATGATTTCTGTTTCAGGTACTTCCAGAAAAATTGATTGCAGATTGTCCATGGACAGCACTTCGAGAAATATTTCAGTTGATAGAACATAAGCAAACATTAAATTATGCTTATGAAGTGTTTTCGGTGACTTGAGAAAAGGCTTATGTTTTGATTAAGGAGAGCAGAACATATGACATAAATTTAAATTTTAAATGAAAAAAACTTGGTTATCTCAATCTCAAACTAGGAAACAGACTGGACGCTTGAAAAGTTAATTGTGATTGAATACACTTGATTTTTTTCCTTTCTTCTTAACTCTTTCATAATATCTATGTTTTACAACTGCATAAGTTGTTTTTATAATCAGAACACATAAGATTAACTTTTAAAATGAAGGACCTAGTGTTGAACAAGCCATTTAAAACATACAGTTTATATATACATATATGTATCTTTTAAGCACCCTTATGAATTCCTCCTATTTTCTAATTTGTGTAGGAAAATACATGTTTCCAAAATTATTTAAAAATACTTCGGCACAATAAAAATTATTTTGTGCTATTCAGAAATTAGTTTTTTCTGAGAAAACTTAATTTTATGAATAACAATATATATTTCAAGTTGGAATTTCAGTATATGGTTAGACTTACAGTATAATTTGTAATGTATTTGGATCTAATTACATGTTTTTGCATTTATTCATTGGTTAAGATACTGTGTGTGTTTACTGGTTTGCATGTAATAATACAGATTGGATTTTTAAATTGAATTTAAGTAAATCATACGGTTTGGAATACACATATCATCAAATTCCTCCATATAAATTGAATTAGTTAAATTTCACAACACTGAAGGAATACTCTCCATGCAAACATTCAAAATTAATGGTTTGAGAGATGAGAAAAGGGGTGTTTACTGAAGATTGCCTGACTAGAAACAGCTTGGTTTGCATTATTCTCTTATCAATATTTATATTATATTTAAGACTTGCTATACACACAAGATGCTTATGCATTTTGAGTCTGACTTCATTCTTATTTTGAAGCATTTAATGATAAGTTGCTGTTGGCTGAATTTAATAGGTTCTTGAGAAAATGCGGTTGTATTTCCAGATTCATAATATCACACTAAACCAGGGTTAGCATTTTATTGTAGAAAGAATGGAGTCAGAAGTCACATATCTGAGACTCTTTTGAAGCAAACAGAAAAAGCCCAGAAGTAAAATGGTGATGGGGACAGACAATTTATTTTCCTCTGCCTGCCTGCATTCAAAATAAGGGTATATTTAACACAGAAAAGAACAGATGGACTGTATTTATAATAGTTAGTGATAAAATGTTGTAGTATTCAATTCTTCTATTAATTTATTTCTGTTGCTCGCACTTCCAAATAGTGTACTGTTGCACGTAGGTGAGTAAAATGAAAAGAAAAATGATACACCATATATGTAGTATATGACTCATGCGAAGCTATTTATTTCAAGTTTACTTTGAAGTATCTTCTGCTTTGGGTTTTACATACTCACTCAGCCACAAGGTAAGACACAGAATTCAATTTTAATATATTTATAATGTTTGGTACTGTACATTCATTGATTGTTGAAAAGAAGAGCCACTAAATGACACCTTGATAATGTCTTTGGAATAGAATGTTTTTATTTATCCACCCAATAAACAATAGTGAGTTGGGCAAGACATGTAAGGCATAAATCATTCTTTCTTAAAAAGTTGACTCTGGGTGAGAATAAATAATCTACATTATTTGTCTTTGAAATATATGAGGTGTTTTTATTTTTAAAGTTAGGTTTGGCATGTTTCAAATAACTCAGTGGAAATGGGATGCACTGTGCTTTCAGAAAGCTTCTCTTTGTCTTTGTGCTGGGCTATAAAACTTAACTCGTTGGTTTTGATCATTTCCCTGTCTCCAGCATGAAGATCAGTATCAGGAGCTTTGATAAAAGGGTCCTTCATATTGTGTTAATAAACGAAGATGTGTTAGAACTAATTTACCCTATAGTTAGGTCCTCACTACCAAATAAAGGTAAATTGGACCGCAGAAGTAAGAAAGCAAAACAGTCTGCACGCACAGACCATATAAAAGAAGGTTATCAAAAGTCAAATATGTATACATATTCTTGCACAGAAAGCAGTAGGTAATGATTCTGACATTACATAGTCATTGGTTTGATTGACAGCTCCATCACTAATTACCCATGTGAGCTAAGCAACTTAATCATTTTGAGCTTCTTTTTACTCATTTGTAAGATATGAATATACCTTGTGACATATGAAAATGGAAATTTAGATTCTATTTTTTAATGTAAAATAAATTCCCTGGGAAATAAATATTTATAAATTTATAATTATTAATTAATTGTTTTGTGTGTATAATCCTATGTACATTATTATATCTCAAAATAAGTTAATTCACCTATGTAACTTGGGTTTTAATAATCACTTCAACTTGACCATTATCACTCCAGTTTATAAGATGGAAGTTAAGATTTCCAAAGACAATTGTTTTCAAGTTACAAAATTAGCTATTCAGTGAAATATGCAAACACAATTTCATCAGCAGTCTAGTATCTTTGTATAAATGGAATGAAGAAATACTAGGATCTCCTATAGACCTTTTTTTCACCTAGTTTAGTCAGCTATTAGTGTGACAGCTAGAATTCTCATTCCCAGAGTAGAATTCTTTGCATTAAGGTGATGCTTTCCTAAACCTTAGGTCTATGCAATTCTTAAGTGTATCTACCACTTATGTGCCTTAACTACCTATTATATGCACACCTCCCCAGTACCCACTGACAGCACCCATAGTGGGTAAAATACACTGCAGGTCACCACTCTTCTATTCAGTTTTCCATGACAAATATTGCTAAGGTGGTCTGGAAGTATGAATTTAAAGTAATTATTATATTACCAAATTTTAAATTATAAATTAAGTATTAATATACCCTGAAAAGGGATATATTGTAAAGATTAATGTAAAACAGACAGACAATATATGAACCACAGGAGTAGTACCAAAATGACTGAATGTGAGATGAGGGGGAGATCAATTTCAGCTCAGGGTGAAGGTGGCCCTTCCAATAGTCAATCTGACAAATTATTCTGAAATTGTGAGTTCCTTGTCACTGAAGAGACTCAAGTGGGTGATTGAGAAGATTGAAGCACTGATTGAGTGCTTTGACTAGATGATGCTTAAAACCATTTCCACTCTGAGACTGAAATTCTGTGATGTTCATGGGATGATAGTACACACTACAGACCACATATTGAGAATATAGGCACTAAATCCTCTACTTGTAGGATGCTAGTAGTGATAACAGAAGTAAAAATAATGAGTGACAATTGTAAGATGATTTAGAGTTTGCAAAGAGATTTTATGTAATGTTTAATTCTCTCACCGAGTGTGCATGGAATTACTATTACTAGCATCCCCATTATAGATAGATATGACAATTGGAACTCAGCAAAGTTGAAGGACTTGGCTTTGATTATCTAAGAAGGGATGACTATGAGCTCTGATACAAAACCGTCTTTCCAAATCTCTGCATGTGATTATGATTGAGGACAAGTAATTTAAATTACTCTCTGGTTTCCAGGCAAAGGAAAAAAATTCCTATAATTGAAAAAATTATAGGAAAGGTTTAAAAATCAGTGAGAATCTGCATAAAGGTGTTTTAATACCACACCTTGATTCAACTTCTTAGGGGATTATGTTCTGTACGGCCTTTCCTGTGTGGCATTATCATTAAAATAAGCCCCTGGGAAAGGGGCCAGCCTGTTTACTATGATATCATGCTGTGGCATCATGCCCCAGTCAGAATACATTTCTAAAAGGGTCAGTCTCATTTATGGAAACCCTCAGGGAAACCAAGAGGGTAGGGAACTGCTGATCTGTCTGTTTTGCCTTGGTCACACTCATCATCTGAATTAGGAATGTAGGGGCATTTTAAATGTGCTGCTTCAGGGCTTCCTGTGGGTCAGAGTTTTTAATCTCATATAAATCTCACTTTGTACAAGCCTGCTGACACCATCCAGTACTGGTTCTGCAACTTCTCCAATGGAACAAAATGGGCTTCTTTACACTCTTTAAGAATCACTTGGCTAAGCAACTCCCTACGGGAGCAGGACTAAATTTTCTCTCCTCTCTGCTACTTTTATCCACCTCTATCCCATTCGTCAACACTGAGGGGGAAGGATTTTAGTAAACCCAACAGCATCAATTTTCAGGCTATTTTAATATGTCCGAAATATGTAACAATGACTGTTTTAACAAAACTAGTTTGTTTTTATATTGCTGCATTAAAGGACCCTATGCAAAGGTGTCCCTTTCACCTGTGGAACTGTTCCTGCGATCTGACCTTGAAGAAAGAGGAACTATGTTTTAATAACTCCTGGCTGTGAATTTAATGGGCTAACAAGGTTGCTTACAAAAGAAACAAGGGGACAGCGGGGTTATGAGTTGATTGCTTAGTAGTTTTTCTGTTGTTTTGTTGGTTTTTTTTCCTCCCTAGAATAGGAATAAAGTGAGTGAGAATTCAAGAGATCACTGGGGTGGGGTTAGGAATTTTAAATAAAGTGGAGGGTCCCTGGATGCCTGGGAGCTTATGCTGGGTAAAGTGTGCTAGGGTGATAATGGAAGAATTAGATATCTCAACCTGTTTCAAAATGTTGTCTCAAAAGACAACCTTCTATTGTGCTAGGGTTACATTGGAAGAATTATACTAGAGTTACATTGGAAGAATTTATGTCTCTTTTGAAACAACCTTCCAAGGATGTCTCAAAAGAAAAGAAACAGGGCAGATGGGATTGTTCGAGTTTCCAGAAGACATGTAGAAGCTAAATTCTCATGAACATGACTCCATGTTTCAGAAGAGAGAGAGAAAATCTCCAGTGCCTACACTGAGTTGATTTTTCTTTTTCTTCTTCTTCCTCACAAAAATATGGCTTCATCAGTCATAGCACTCTACCTGCAGACAGTCTCCATACCCAACTCTACCTCAAGGCCCATGATACTTACAAACCCCAAAATGGGTAGCCTGGAGCATATGAGGGGGATTGTGAGACACGTACATGTCACTCTTTGAAATGCTAAACTGAAAAAAATGGAGACACTTGATATGAAACAATGAGGAGTGACACCTGTTATATACACATCAAAGTTATACAATTAGAAATGAAAAGACAGTAAATAGCTTTTCAGTCTCTTATGAAGAATGTGAGGATCCAGGACCATTAGATACAGACATTAATTCACTCAAAATTAAGCATTGAGTACCTACTTCATGCCAGGCCCTGTTGTGAAGTCTGTAGGTGGGTGAATAAGACATACAAGGTACCTGAACTTACTATACTAATTTCTTAAAGTGTATTGACAGACTAGAGAAAAGACAATCGAGAGAGTGATGTGAAGAAAATAAAACAAGGTGCTATACTATGTGTATAGTGACTAGATGTGAAGAAGGGTGAGTGATTTTACTTCGGCTGGAAGAAGACGGTCTTCTACAGCTAGAGTCAGCATTGCTAGTAGTGGAACCCGTGAGTGCAGATAAGGATCAGGTTTACCATGTTTAAGAAAACAAAAAAAACGGAGGGTGGCAGCAAGGGAGGGAAGTGGGTTTGGCTGGGGTGGGGAGAAAATGCAGACAACTGTAATTGAACAACAGTAAAGTAATTTAATATCTTTAAAAAAAGAAGGCCACTATGTCTAAAGTTAGAGGGCAAAGAGGAAAGTGGTAAGAAATTAGATCAGCAAAGTATGGAACTTTGTGCTAGGGTTCCATACTTTGTATGGTCAGATCATACGGAACTTTGTAAGTAAATATAAGGACTTTGGATTTTATTATAAATGTAATGGGAAGCCACTGGTAGCTTTTAAGCTGGGGGTGAGGAGAATATAATCTCACTTATGATTTCTTGATTATGTTTTTTATCTTTTTCTATAAAAAGATTAAACTCTATTAGGGAAAGAGTAGAAGCAGGGAGCCCAGTTAGGAAGTCATTGCAATAGTCCTCCCAGGAGATAACGTAGGCTTGGATTAGGCTGGCCACAGAGAAAGCAAAATGAAAAGATGGATTTGGAACATGTTTTGAAAGTAGAGCCATGGGAATTTGTTTATGCTTTGCATGTCAGTTTTGAAGAAAAGAGAAGAAAAATCGAAGATGTGTAGACTGTATTTAAAGCCATAGAGTAGATGAATTCCCCTAAGAAAAATTTAGGCTAAAAATTATGGAAGGTCTAGAACTGAGCCTTTTAATTGAAGAACATTATGCAATTAAGTAGAGGAGAAGCCAACAAAGACACTAAGAAAAATGCCTCTGCTTAGGATTTTGGCTTTCACAGTTTGAACATGGCAACATTTATTTGTTGAGATGAAGAGTACAGGTTTGACAATGGAGCAGTCAAAAGAAAAAAAAAAAGTCCAACACATAGAAATGGAGTAGAATGGTAGTTTCCAGGGGCTGGGAAAGAGGAGAAATGGGGAGATGGTCAAAAAATACAAACTTTTATTTATAAGATGAACAAGTTCTAAAGATCTAGTATACAACATGGTGACTGTAGTTAGTACTATAGCAGAGGTGCCCAACTTTTTGGTGTCTCTGGGCCACACTGGAAGAAGAAGAGTTGTCTTGGGCCACACACATTAAATATTCTGTGACACGTAATCACAAAAAAATCTCATAATATTTTAAGTAAATTTACAATTTTGTGTTGGGTCACATAACCATCCTGAGCCACAAGTGGCCCTCAGGCCACAGGTTGGACACTCCTGCACTTGAAATTTGCTAAAAGAGTAAATTTAAGCATTCTCCCTACAAGTGTACATAACAGGTAACTGTGTGAGGTGACAGGTATGTTAATTACGTAACTTGATTGTGTTAAATATTTCAAAACATATGTCAAACCATCATATTGTACATTTCAAATGATACAATATTGTTTGTCAAGTATTACTCAAAAAAGCTGAGAAGGGGAATTCTATTTTGGTCATGTTAATTTTGAGATTCCTATTAGAGATCTAAATGGAGATGTCAAGTAGGCAATTGGGTGTCAATCTGGAATGTGGTATCCTCAGCCAATCACTGCAACACAGTGGGCAGAGAAATAAAATGCATCGTGATAAATCAGAGCTTTGGCCAGAGGAGAAGGTAAATAAATCATCTAACTCTTAAGCATAGTAAGAGTTGACCCCATTCAGAATCTCTAGCATTCTGTTTGCAGGATTGTCAGAATCGCTTATCAAGGAGATGGAGTTTTTTTTGTTTTGTTTTTTAAATATTGAATTGTTTATGCTATTATGTTTTTTAAATATTATATGTTTATGCTATTGTTTATACTATGAAAAATTGTCCCACTTTTTTTCTGCCTTTCTCCCTTCCACCCAGTCCACCTCCACTTCCATAAGTCCCTTCACCGTTGTCCATGTTCATGGGCCCTTCATACATGTTCTCTGACAATACCTTCACCTTCTTTCAATCAGTTCCCACCTCCTTTCTCCTCTCTTACGGCTGTCAATCTGTTTCATAATTCTATGTCTCTAGTTGTACTTTGCTCATTAGTTTATTTTGTTCGTTAGATTTTTCTTATAAGTGAGATCATACCTTACGGTATTTGTCTTTCATTGACTGGCTTATTTCACTTAGCAATTAGATAGTTTTATACTATCCCTTAAATATATGTAAATGTCTGTAATGCACAATAATGAACTTATCACATGATATCAGCAGGTCATTTATACTGGACATCAGGTTCACAGCTTGATGCTTATTTTAGACATTAATTACTATCTTACTGGTGGGAATAATCTATAAGTACTCTCAGTGTATAGGATATAATAATTAAGTTGTGGAATGTGAATATTAAAGTTAAATTTTTTTCTAGCTATATGTATCTTTCATTTTCTAGTATAGTGAGATTCTCAACAACTAAAAGGCCTTGGGCCTCTCTCAGCATCTGAGAGGCCCTGACATGAGGACATTGGCACAGGAAAGCGCAGCTCCAGGATTATGCTAAAGGGATCGCTTTCTAGGGCACTTACTGTAGGTATTTTTCACATGACATTAGAGGTAATTATAGAACCCCTCTTTATCATTCTAAAAGGATACTCAAACCCAGAAAATTTACAGAAAGTATATTATATTCTGAAATGTATGGAATGTGTTCCATTCAATCAGTATTACCAAAGGTGCATTTATAATTTGAAGACCCTATTTGTTGACATTCAGGAGAGCGCCGGTGGCAGTGGTCAGTAGCTACAAAATGTCTCCATAATGATGTGTAGCAGAAAAGGCATACAACACCTCGAAGGCTGAACGAAACTCACCTTGGAGAGGGTCTTCCTGTATATTTTGCAGCTCAAGATACACTCAAACTGACAGGCCACTGGAAAAATAATTCCTATCTACAAAAACCTGTGAATCTTTGACACTTTACCATATATAATCAGAAGCTATAATAATTCATCTTAGCAGCCTCTTGCCCATCAGAGAAAAGTGGTGAGAAAATAGGGTTCTGTCCAGCCCAACGGCCACAATAATATCCATAATGGAGAACAGGCTACGGTTTAACCAAAAGCAGAAAATGATTTCACTTTCCCTGTCAGTGCAGAGCAAGTGTGGTTCAGAAGAACAGATCAGGAAGCTGACCTAATGATTGTGTATATGCAGAGCCAAACTCTGGAGAGGTTGAGAGCCCTTCCAGCCATGGTAAGAAAGAGGCTAAGAGATTTCAGTCTGCAAGATACAGTTCATGTATTCAGAAAAGGAAAGGGGCTATTAATTTTTTAAAAGGAAAAGAGAAAACGAAAGGAAAGGCGGGGGTGAGGGGAACTCAGCTGCTGCAGAGTAAAAGCTAAAGGTGTTAAAAGATCCATAAACATTACAAATGACCTAAGACAAGACAGGTGTGCTCAGGGAGCATGGTTCCCATATGGCAAAGTGCTGCCTGATATGTAAAACACCATGGTGCCTCCACCCCCAGGCCCTCTCTGCATAATCAAGGGAGTGGAGATGAGGATTTTATTTAAAATGGCTTCAAAGTATCCACCGGTAAGAAATGTGGAAGATCAGGCTCTCTTTCCACTGGAAATCCATTTAGCTACCTCAGAATGGCAAAGCACCGGAATAGGGAGTAATCCCTGTCTTTAGTTCTCCTGTTTCTCCTCATTCTTAGCCTACCACACATAATCAAGTAACTATACTTGCACATAAAGCATATAGTAATAAAGGCTCAGGAAGGAAAATAGAGCTGGAAAAGAGAATACAAACTCCAGAGAGGAGTGTGATTTTTATAATTAATAGTCATGAAAGTGCTCAGTGCTATCTCTGGTGGCTTTTAAGGAGAGATCTAGCGGGAAGCAGGACATGCAGCTCTCAGGAGGACAGCATGCCAAGCAAAGGGGACAGGAAGAATAAAACTCCAGAGGTGTGCAAATGCCTGGGGTTTTTGCAGAATTGCATAACCTTCAGTACAGTTAGAGCAATATAATCAAAATAAAAAGTGGAAGGAAGTAGCAGGGGCCTAATTATGTAGAACCTTATAATCCCTTACTCATATCAACATCAGAGGGTTCTGAGCAGTGTGATAATCTCTGGGCTTAATAGAATCACTCTTGGACTGTGCTGAAAATAAATTGCAGAGGAGCGAGTGCAAAAGCAGGAAGACAAGTTAAAATATTATGGAAATAATCCAGTTATGAGATGGTGTCTTGGAACAGGAGAGTAACTTTGAAAGTCGTCAGGAATAGTCAGATCGTGAATATATTTTGAAAGTAGACCTTAGAGGATTTGCGAATGGGTTGAATTTGTCCTGTGATAGAAAGGAAGGGATCCAGGAGCTAGTTTCTATTTACTAAAATAGGGAAGGATCAGATGGCATAAAACCTGCAATAAATGATTTCACAAGATGAGAACTAGTAAAATGTTCGACCACATGGATTTGTCTTAAAAGTTAGAGCTCAGAAATCCATCGTAGTCCCTTTTATGTTCTGCTCACTATAACAAAATTAGGCTTAAAAATAATTCAATTGAATTACCTTTAGCAAAGAATTTTGGATAATTATCTTCATTCTCCTCTTTTTATCTTGATTTCTTTTTCTCTTGTGCATTTGTTCTTGGCCTACTTGTGACTTTCCTCTGCCATGCTTCCAATGCATTTTTCAAATTAAAGCAATAAAGAAAAATAAAACAATAACAAAGTTTCCTAACTTGTGTTTTCCAGAAATGTCAAGGGCTCATAATATTCCCATGAATTTTAATGTATTTCATACCATATAATTGAGTATAACAGATGGAAGAGAAGATTGAGATTTTATATTTTTTCCTAAAAGGCTGTGGATACATGCACAAGAGATTTCACATTTCTAGTATAAAACACTATCTTTATATTAATGTATTTTAAATGTATTATTTTTAATCAAGCATTGGTAGATTCAGAAGAAATTTACTGTGATATCTATATATAAAGATATTTTTTAAATATTCAAAGAAAATATGTCCCTGTTATAGTAAAAGTTACTCCAACACTTGCCCAGATACATACAAAGCACCAAGTAATTGAGTCTCCAGGGATGTTACAGAGAATCACTTAATATAATACACACTTGAATTGTAGCAAGGATGTCAAACATGAGACTCAATAAAGCAACACCTGAAATCTCTGAATTAAAATATTTCTAAACCTTATTGCTCTGAAAAAAGAAGAGCAATAATATGTAGCCTGAATTTGTATATTTGGCAAAAGTATACATATATATATTACATATATAAATATATTAACAATATGTTCTTTTTCACATGCAGAACCCAACTTTACTATAAATTTGAGAATTAAGAACAACTCCCCCTTTGGCCAAATGGGAAGAATTGATACAGAGAATTATAACTGTTGGAAACCACTTGAAAATTTCATGAACCATTTTGAAAACAGCACACCAATCTATTTACACATATAAATTTTATTGCAGCAATGTCATCTGAAAAATATTATTAAAAGATACCTAACAAAAAGGAAAGAATTTTCCATTTATGTATGAATTATATTTTTGCATAATCTTGTTTAGTCTTTGTCTATACACATACATAATTGATATCCCTTTAATCAGTATATGTATTTTATGTATTATTTTTACCTATCATTATAAAGATACATGCATGTTTTTACATAGCCTGTAAAATTACTATGTAGTCCCATTCAGTGGGTTCTCTTTTCATTTTGTTTATCATTTCCTTTGCTGGGAAAGAAATTTTCACCAATGGCACGTCAGATAAGTAGTTAATATACAAAATTTATAAAGAATTTATAAAAACTCAACCCTAAAGAAACAAACAACACAATTAAAAAAATGGTCAAAAGACCTGAATGAACACTTCTCCAAAGAGGACATACAGATGGCCAATAGATATATGAAAAGATGCTCAACATCAGTAATCACCAGAGAGATGCAAATTAAAACCACGATGAGATACCACCTCACATGTTCCACAATGGCTATCATCAATAAATCAACAAACAACAAGTGCTGGTGAGGACGTGGAGAAAAGGAAACCCTTGTGCACTGTTGGTAGTAACGCAGACTGGTGCAGCCACTATGTAAAGGGATATGGAGTTACATCAAAAAATAAAAAATGGAACTACCTTATGACCCAGTGATCTCACTTCTGGGAATATATCCAAAGAAACCCAAAACACTAAGTCTAAAGAGTATATGCACTGCTATGTTCATTGCAGCATTATTTACTGTAGCCAAGATTTGGAAGCAACCTAAGTGCCCATCAGTAGATGAGTGGATAAAAAAAAACTGTGATACATTTACACAATGTAATACTACTCAGCCATAAAAAAGAAGAAAAGTTTACCTTTTGCAACAGCATGGTTGGACTGGAGAGTATTATGCTATGTGAAATAAGGCAGGCAGAGAAACGCAAGTACCATACGATCTCACTTATATGTGAGATCTAATGAACAAAATAAATTAACAAACAAAATAGAAACAGACTCATAGATACAGAGACCAGACTGACAGCTGTGAGTGGGGACATGGGTTGGGGGCTGAGTGATAAAGGTGAAGGAATTAAGCCAAAAAAAACCCCACAAATCCTCATAGACACAGACAATACTATGGTGATTATCAGAGTGAAAGGGGGTGATGAGAAGTAGAAGAAAGTGAAGGGGGATAAGTGGTGGTAGAAGGTGACTTGATTCGGGGTGGTAAACACACAGCACAATACACAGATGTTGTGTTATACAGTCGTACGCCTGAAACATACGATTTCATTGACTAATAGCACTCCAATAAATTCTATTATAATGCAATCATTGCATAACACTTAATTGAGTGGTTCTGTAATGCATTTATAAGTAATTTTTTAAGGTTAGACATTAAATCATCTATGTTTTGTAAGCATGGGAAATGCTAAAAAGACTGTAACTAGGCACACAATGTTTTATTTCTTTAATTTAAGTGAAGAGTTGTGAATGATCATATAATGATGTACCTGTTATGGTCCATAGTACTATAATTCTTTTCAAAGTTTATATTTCTGTTTCTAATACTATATATGTATCTTTTTGAAGTTTACTAATTTAACAGTTATAAAATACTTTATCTGATTATTTATGTAGATTGCTTTCCACATGTTACATTGTTACATTACTATTAGTGACAGTTTAATAATAGAAATTATCACTTTATTCTGTTATTTTTATATACTTTCAATTCTAATAATTTTGACTCCCCCAAAAAGTATTTTTACATTTCCCAAAAGACTAAGAATACACGTGAACTTCACTTTGATCTGTGTGCGTCTTCATCTAGCCTTTGCCAACAAAGTTTTCCAGAGCAGTTGCCTGTTCTAACTCTCTTTGGCTGAGGTTTCAGTTCTTCCGCTAAGTTAAAATAAGCCACGATTTAAATTTCTGTGAATGATTGACATACACCATGATTATGCTTAACAGGGACTCATACTCTTTAATTCAAAGTGGAAATTTTCCTTTTCCACACCCCTTAAAGTATAATTACATGCAGAGATTGCCACTGTGCTTGCTAAGACCATGCCCAGAAGACACAGATGGCTCATGTTCTTCATAGAACACCATAACTTAAACTGAAACTAGTGTTCATTCCAGCACTGAACAAGCCTTTGTCGAGTCCCTGCTGGGTGTAAGCTCAGCTTGTTCCTGCTAAATCTCTAGGAACCAGAGGCAATTTACTTACTATCATTATATTCCAGGCATTTCATCAGCAAATGAGGCTATTTTTCAATTCTGGCATCCTTGCACAGTGTTTTGAAATAACTACATTAAAATCATACTTTAGAAGTCAGTGTAGTCTGATTTGTACAGCAAGAATAATATTACCCTCTATTTCCGTGTTGCTGCATGACATTATACAAGATGGTACAAATTAAGTGTGTTAATGCCACTGGGCCATTAGATACATAAAGTAAGAGAAGAGTTTAAGGCCCTGACTGTGACAACATTTTTGACTTAATGTATACAACATGGTATGTCCCTTGGTAACATGAGGTCAGTAGCTCAGTTGATAGAACAGGTGGAGATAGGGTCATGCCCTAGCCACACACCACAGATACATGTCCTAGGCCAAGTGCCCAAACACTGAGCAAATGATACCTCCCAAAGGAAGAAAGAAAAATCATGACCATTCATGATGTTGGGAGTCGTCTAAATCTAAAATCCCATAACTTCATTGACACAGTTATTGAATTAAAAAGATTTAGGAAGATAGTAGAAAATTCAAGCAAAAGTTAGTTTTAGGAATCTGGTCACGTGGGTGGTACTCCATTGGATTTCTGGTCCTAAGGCATTTAACTGACATAAACAAGGAATACCACGACTTTTAGTGTGTGGGTCTCTGGTGATATTTAAATCTATACTTCCATTTTTAAGATTTTTTTGTGTGTTTATAGATGGAGTAGCTGGGCTAGACCTAAGGAGAAAGAATTTATGCAGAAGCACATTCTTAGGGACGGACTACAAATTTGGAGCTTCCCGGTTATTCAGACTTCAACACGGGTAAAAGTGTGGTTGTTTTGAAGTTCTGGTTCTGGTTGGCATGACACAGACTTTGTAGTGGGAAGGAGGCAACATGGAAGTCTTAGAGTAACTCATCCATCCCATCCCTCAGAATAAAACAATTTCAAGTCTCAACTGATTGGGCAGCCTATTTGAAGGGACATGAGTTAACTAACCCCAGTTACACAGAGCTGGGGAAGCAGGGCCAGGGTCAAGGCAGTGATGGCTTGACTGCTTAGTATAAACTTACTTAACTGTTTTAAAGGAAACTATAACTTAATAAACTTTTAACTAGACATCATCAAGAGTGCAGTTTTATCTGCAGACAGGTAAGGATGCTTATAACCCTCATTCAAAAATAGGAAAATAAAGATCATTAAATTAACTATAATATGAAGGCAACTACTAGTTGAGGCTGCAGACTCATACTCCTTTCTGATGATAATATAATGATGATAATAATAGCTAACAATAAGTACGAGCTTAGCTACTATTTTCCCCATTTTATAGACAAAGGAACTCATACACAAAGTGGTTGAGTAACTTTTCTAACATCACACAGTTAATAAGTGATAGGGCCAGGACATTAATTCAGGAAAAAAAATGGATTCAGGAGCACTATGGAAAAAATTATTTTTAAGAAAATACCATATTTTAAATATTCACTAGGGATAGAATAGTTTATTTAACATAAAACTAAGGTGCATCATGGTCTATAAGGGGATTAAAAGAGAAAAGGAGGATATCCAAGCAGTTGGTTTGAAATATTATCTTTCTAACCAAAGTATCTGTAAAGTAAATATATGGAAAAAGGAAAATACAAATGTTTGGGAGTGAACTTCTTAGATACAGAAAATTGACTTGATATTTAACTTATTTTAAAGTCAGTGAAATAGTATTGATATTTTCCTTTTTTGTGTTGTATATTTTGTAATTCTTTATTGCATTCATATATTACTATAATATGTGGAAAAATCCTTTGTATACTTACTTATTTGGTTTTCCCTACTACATTTTGGTTTCAAATATATCTCAAGGTAAAAATTATTATATTGATGTAAGCAATTATAGCTCTACTGATCTCATAAATGTGTTCTGTATTATCCTTTCTCTTTTTAGAAAACTCTTTGTTTCACTTCTTATCTTATTCCTTTATCAAGTCCTATACCATCCTTTTAATTTTGCAATTGAAAGTAAAATTTTTAGGTTATTGCCTTATACAAAGTAAGTTCCTTATAGATGTTATGTATTAACTTGATAGTTGATCTCTGCAAAGGAATGGATAACCAGGGTCACTGCTGGAACTATGTATTCACTAAATTTCCACTAGAGGGAGGGCAAAGTATGTTTTCTGCACTATAACTGGCACATTGTAGGCAGTTTTACGTAGCTGCATGGGAAGAAGCAAAGTAAGGAAATGGTGAGAACACAATGGATGGAGTACCACGGTGCCAGGAAGCAAGAGAGTAGCTTGCTAGGGGAACCCAGTGTATTTTATGAGGCATGCCACAGTTGTCAAAAACTAATATTCGAGGCACGGATTAGGAATAGCAGACAATAACAACAACAAAAACAAAACAAACAAACAAAAAAAAAACCCACCCTGACTTCTAAAAATAAAAGCCTGGCCCTTTTATCTCCATTTTGAAATTACTGGGTCAGACAATGTTAATGAAATTTTTAAGACTTTTAGCCTTGATGCATAATCTGTAAACTTTAATATTTGTTCTCTGTCAGCCTTATTTAATTTTTTTTCTTGCTCTAACTTTGTCCAACAAAATAACAGGAATTCCTAGGAAAGCTGAGCAGGACATGCCAAATACAGGGCACATTGTTTCAAGCAGTAGAGACCTTCAACAGAAATATTAATAATTACCTATGTATTCACATGAGCAAGACATATTTTCAAAACATGGCCAGCCATACTTATTTCCTCCACAGTCCTGGAGAAGTTCAAAAAGAAACAAGTCACGTTCCAATAGTGGTTCTCAAAGTTGAGAATGCATCGGAATCACCGAGAAGGCTTGTTAAATCACGAATTGCTGACCCCACTCATAGGGTTTCCGATTTAGGCAATCTGAGATAGGACCTGGGAACTTGCATCCTAACAAGGTCCCAGGTAATGGCAATGATGTTGTTAGTCTGTGGATTATATTTTTAACACCACTGTTCAGTAAGCTGTTCTGTGACAATCAGTTCAATTAATCAAAGCAGCAGTCTACTGAAGCTCAATTATACGTTTGATTCTCAAAATGGCCAGAGGAGCAGAGGGTGTGGTTAAACAGTTACCAGTTAAAAGCCATTATTTTAAAAATAACTCAGTACATATGCTTTATAATTTTGAATCAATTGTATCATTTTCACATAGTCAATGTGATACATTATATTGAATTATTCTACAGGGAATTAATACCTATTTTTTAGCTGAAGTATTAGGATTTTTCTGTCAATTATTTTTCCCTAGTCTCAGAACAAGAAATATTTTTTCTCTTTTTCATACAAAAGTCTTTGTCATACTTTCATCATTTCTGCATTCTTGCCACTTTCTCTGTCTTCATTGAAATAATCTAAAAGTACTATGAACAATGTACCTCGTGTATTTTTCACAATAATAACTGATACTTTTAGTGAATTGTTTTGAAAATTGAGTGCTTGTTTTTGTCATTACTTTAATAATGGGCTTCGTTGTTTGGTTTTGATTTGTTCATTTTCTTTTTTAAATATGATTGTCACTGAGTTTCATGTTTCCCTAACACACAAACCTGAGGTTCAGTTTCATTTCATTTATTTCAAATACTAGATAGCTGTTAGGTTTCATTTCTTCTTTTTTCAATTGACCCATAATATTTTACCTTTCGTGTTTTTCTTTAAAGACTGTCTACTCTTATCTAACTCTGTTCATTTTTGAACTCCCTTACCCAGTTCCTCATGAGCTTAGCAGAAAAATAAGTATGAAGATGGTGCCAGCATTTCAGAGCTGTCCTTAAATTTCATCAGTCTGATGGGGAGAAATGTCTGTCATATTATTAATTAGCATCATGTAGCAAACAACATTGTTTGGCGGAATCCATTAATTTTCATCTGTTTTCATTGAGAATATAACTGTTTGTTCCACTTCCATTGAATTGGCTGATTAATTTACAAGTAGAATAATTCATATGGAGGCTAAAACTAATTCCAGTGCTAAGTCATTGGGACACATTGTCTTCAATTTCAGTTATCTGGGGTAAACTTCAAGCCACGCCTTCTATATTTTAAATGTTAACTATTTAATTCTAGTAACAGTTATTTCTAAAGTATAATTTTGATCAAAAAGCCCAGAAGCTAGAAAGAGATGCTTCATATTTTAAATATCATATATATTTATCTTTAGTTTACTGCCTAACAACTTGTCTAATGGAAAGCAATATTTAGTAGTAATCCATTTTATCATAGTCGATTGATTGATTTTGTTATAGAAAATTGTTTGGTTTATCTATCCTAACTTTGAGTACTTTATCCCAACAAAGTTAGTGCTAATAAATAAAACTCATGGAGGCTACTTTTAATCGGGTAGGAAGTTATTGTATTTATTTATTTTTATAATCTATTTTTATTTAATTTCAAACTTTCAGAAAACTGCAAATCTTTCAAGAACCATGAAACTTTTCCCATCTGCCTAGTTTCCCTGATTGTTAATATATCTCTTCCCCACTCTCTCTCTCTATGTTTATTAATAAGCCATTGGCATGGTGCCCATTATTTCCACACACACCAATATGCATTTTCTCCAAACAAGAACACCCATACATAACACCTCTTTAGTTCTCCCAATCAAAAAATCAACATGTATGGGGGGACCCTAAAAAACCCCAGAATTCTTTTTTGGAAGGTGGGCCCCTTGTAGTACAGGCTTCCCCACTAGCTGAGTATTCTAGGAACCCATCTGTATCAGTGTGCCAGCTGGCATTTTTGTGAGAGGCTGCATTTGGGTTCAGTAAATTTTTTTCTGAAGATTCTCTCAATGTATTTACCCATTTCATAATTGAGAGCATACCTGCCCACACCCTGCTGAGTGTTCAGCAGTTTTTGATTAAAAACAAGACTATTGTTCCCCACCCTCCCTATTCACCCAATCTCGCCCTCAGCCACTTTTTTTGTGTTTCCCTGATAGAAAAAGTCCTCAAAGGGAAACATTCTCTGATGTGGAAGAGGTGAAACAAAAATCAGCAGAAGCTCTAAAAGGCATCAAAATCAATAAGTTCAAAAACTGGTTTGAGCAGTGGGGAAAAAAACTCAATAGGTGTATTGTATCAAATGGAGAGTACTCTGAAGGTGACTGATGTTTAAACATGTAAGAATAAATACACAACTTTTAATAAATAAATTCTGGGGTTTTTAGTGCCCCCCTCGTATTGCACGCTTCCTCCCAGACCGCAGAACCCAGTTTGAAAACACTGACTGTCAACAATGCCTCCTTTCCCTTTCTGGTCTAGGAAACAAACCAGAATCCTAAATTACATTAAATTGTCTTATCTTCCCAGTCTCCTTGATTCATGAACAGTTCCTGAGTCTCTTCCTGTCTTTCATAATGCAGGGCGTTGGAAAGAATACAGGCATTTTATTCTGTAAGATTACCATCAACCAGTGTCCATCAATGCTTCTTCATGACCTATCTCAGACCAGGTACCCTGGGCTGGAACCCTATGGAAGTGACATGGTTTTCTCAGAGCATCACCTCAGGGGGCACATCATGGTGACCCATGCCATCACCGGTTAGGCTAGATTTGAGTCACTTGCTCAAGCTGCGCCTGTCAGCTTTCTCTACCATAAAGTACCTTGGTTTCATTATTCACTTAGGTATGTCATGGAGCGATACTGTGAGATTATACCAATATCCTCTTCCTCGTAAACCCATTCTCCAGCCTTAGTATATCCACTAACAACTCCTGAATATATTACCACTATTATGGCTGGCAAATACTTAAGCAAATTTTGATGGTCAAAATTTCCCAGATTTGGTCAATGTAATATCTTTCAAGATGGCTTCTGTGACTTTTTGGCATCTTCTTTCAGCATTTGCTTGTTTTGGCTACAGTATGCTTTAAATTCATCTTATTCTTTCTCTGACCCAGTCTTAGAATCATCAGAATTTCTAAGGAACCCCAGTTCTTTCAGGCTAATACTTCTGAACAGAGATCTTACATTCAGTGTGCTCATTGCTACGGAGGCACCACTGCTTCTAGGTCCTCTGGGCAGATAGAATTAATATATGCATCTCTGTACTTCCAAATCTATCTATGACTATTACTGAAAAATATCTTTTCATGATTCTACCTCCAATTCCAGTTAAAAACCACAAGATTTTTTCACTATCTGTAGATCCCTCCTGACCCCCATTATTCTCAATCTATTTCCTTGCTTATCTATAGGGAACCCATCAGCATGGCCGTGGCAAATGTGGCCCAGCATGGATCTGGGAAACTGATGGAACGTGAGGCAGCACACAGGGGCCAGGCCCACAGATCGGCTTTCCCGTGGGGAACATGGGGAACCAGGCTGGCATTGTACATGGGCTGCTTTGAGGCTTGCTTTTGCTAAAACTCCCTCACCTTGAGTTAAGACTGCAGATGTTTAATGTATATCTCTGAGGCAACTCCCTAAAGTCTGTGCTAAGACATCCCAAGGACGAAATGTAACCAAATCAAGCATTTTTATCATTCCCTTGTATTTGCAACTTTTTCTGCTTTTTTTTTATCTGTAAGAAGTAATCACTTAACTAAATCTAGAAATAGTGAGAACCTCCTTTGAGGCAATGTGACTGGAAAGCAATAAAAGGCTGTCCAGGCAAGGGTCGATGCGCTCTCCTCTTGAGGGAGTGGCCATGCTGTCCCCTTTCCTCCACAGGACTCAGTAGTCCTTGTGAATTTGTTTACCTCATCCACAACACACAGACTCCCTCAGGCCCACCCCGCTGATGCCTCCTCACTTGTCAAGCACCGTGCTGTTTCTCTTGGCCCTACCTCCAGCCCCTCCACAGCTATACTGTCCCAACCCCAGTCGCCATTTCCCTGGCTCTGGTGCATGCTGTAACCCCTCTCACAGCCTTCTTCCACCCACCTCACCACTGTTTCCATGGCCTTGTAGGCATCTGGTCACTTCAGAGGGCTCCTCCTCTCCCTCCTCTTAGAGATTTGACAGCCACTAGAGTTTAATCTTTTTTTAGGAAAGAATGTTGACTTACTGTGAAGAATAACCTTGCATGGTGAATAATGCCAAGGTAAAAGGTATTTTACAGATTGAGCAATTAAAAGTGATCTAAAGATCGTAAAAACCACTAGGGTGCAAGTGAAGTCAGAAATGTTATGACGTTCGGTTTCTGCCCATACCACCCCAAAATTAGCAACTGTGTTCTGTAACTCCGTCCAACACGCACACTTCACTAGCTACCTGTGGACAGCATTCAACGCTGATAACCACTCCTCTTTTTTTGGAAAAACTCCTTTCTATTGCCTTCTATGGCATTGCTTTTGATGAGTAATCAGGATTTTATTCTCCATAGAACCAGGCAGGTAGTGCTAGAAGGTGACAGCATGTGGTGGCTGATAGAATCCCATAAACTGAACTGACTCCACAGATGCAAGAATTTGAAATCAGAGAGGATAAGAGAAGACATATCCTCCAAAATATCCCTCGGTAGATTTAGAGGAACTCAGCCCATGTGATTGGAGTTTGTGCCAATTTAAACACATACATTCATATTTAACTGTGAACCTATTGGTATTTATAAAATATGTTTCCTATAAATAGTATATAGTTGGGCCTTGTCTTCTTATCTAGTTTGACAGTTGGCCTCTTAGGTAAGGTATTTAATCCATTTGCATTTAAAGTGGTTGTTCCTGTGTTTAGGCTTAAGTCTATCCTGTTGGAGTTTAATTTCTGTTGGTCATGATTTTTGTTTCTTTTCCAATTTTTTTGAGGAAATTATCTTTTAGAACAACATTTTATCTCCTCTTAACTTTGTAGTTACCCTATTTTGTGTGATTTATTTAGTGCTTGCTCTACAGATTCTAATATGCTGCTTTAAATTAGCACTTGCTGTCCTAAAAAATATTTCACCTCTTCATAAACAATGTAAGAATCTTATAAGAGTAAAGTTTCAAGTATTATCCTCCCACCCTTTGAGACCTTATTGTCATGTATTTTATATACACTATAAAATCTACATTATATTCATAGTATTCTTACTTTAAACCATTAACAATCTTTAAAGAGATATTTATGCAGACAGAAAGGGTTTTTTTTTAAGATCTTCTATATCCTATAACATTTATCCTTCATAAGGATCTCCATTCCTACCTAAAATTCCTGGTTTCTAGCTGTGTAATTTCCTTTTGCCTTAAGGAGTTTCTTAAGCATGTTTTGTAGTGTACATCTCTGGTGACAAAATCAGTTTTTGTTGGTCTAAAGCTGTCTTTATATAGCCATAATTTCTGAAGCGTGTTCTGCTTGATATGGAATTCTAGGTTGATAGGGGGTGGTTGTTTCCTTTTAGCACATCAAAGATGTTCTTCTGTTGTCTTCTGGCCTCTGCTTCTTTCTGATTAGAAATCAGCCATATTTCATGCTGGTATTCCTTTACATACTATATGTTTTTATTCTGACTGCTTGTAAGATTGTGTCTTCTTCATTTGTAACAATTTGTCTATTATATTTCTAGGTATGGTTGTCTTTGTATTTATCCCAATTGGTGTTTTCTAAGCATTTTGGATATATAGCTAATTTTTTAATCAGTTTTGAAAAATTCATAGCCAATATGCATTAAAATAATTATTTTGTTTTATTATTTATCTTTTCTCCTTCTAGATATATGATTACATGCACACTAGACTGCTACATAGTTTCTCTACAATGTGATGCACTGTTTATTTGCTACTGATATATTTCTTTGTTTTCAGCTTAGATCATTTCTATTGACCTGCCTTCAAGTTCACTAATTATTTCCCCTACTATATTTAGGCCATTGATAAGCCCATCTAAAAATTCTACATTTTTGATATTATATTTCTTATATCTAACATTTTTATCTTTTCTCTTTCTATGCACGTTGTCCATTGTTTCTACTAGATCCTTTAATATATTTATTATAGCTAGATTATCATAGTACTTCTATGATAATTCTAATATTTGGCCATCTCTGAGTCTGTCTATATTGATTTTTTGTGTCTTGACAAAGCGTCATATTCCTTGTTTCTTCATATTTCTCATTTTTTAATTTAATGCCCAAATTGTATGTGACATAACATTAAAGGTTAAAGTAAACAAGGTTTTTGCCCAGAATCCAGTGTGCCTGGTTTTCTATAAGGCAGTAATTTGATGGTTGGGAGGGGTGATTCAATCTGGTCTGTACTGAGCTAGGATTGGGCTTTGTGGTAGCTTTAGTGAGGTTTAATTTACTACAGACTTCAGATTATTTTAGAGCAGACTCAAAACTTCCCTCTTAGCAGGGCTTGGGTTCTGGATGCCTTGAAGGTTTTCATTTCTCCGGACTTTCCCTCAACGTTTAGTAGACTTTGTGTACTTGCAACTCAAGGGGATCTCTGTCTGTTACCCTGACCTTCCTCTCCCTCCCAGCAGTAGGCAGCTATTATTGCCTTTGTTCTCAATATATGGTGAGGGATGCCTGGAAGAGTTCTCTAAACTCTCTCATCATGCTCTCAGACTTTAGCGGGCCTCGTAATACTTCACTGCTGCTGCTTTAACAAACTACCAGAACTTTAGGGGCTCAAAACAACACAGATTTATTGTGCTATAGTTCTGGAGGTTATAATTCTGAAATATGTCCCACTGGACTAAAATGAAGGTGTCCAC
>PVKM010006125.1:0-45310 GCA_004027735.1 Carollia perspicillata | reverse complement strand
CAGAGGGTGGACCACCAACGACCTGTTTTTCTAAAGAGGGCTAAGGGGAGGAAGTGTCTGGTGGACATGCAGCCAACTGTAGGCATGGAGTTGAAGGCATGCCTGGATGAAGATTCTTTCCCTATACATGTGTGCAGTGATTAGGGATGACCTGACCTGACTTGACCTGACCTCAGTCAGTGCTCATCAAAGTAATGTCTGACCAGCTGCATCATCATCACCTAGGACTGTTAGAAATACAAATTCTAACCCCCTCTGCATTAGATTCCTGCTGCAGCCATAACAAAGTACCACAAACTGGGTGACTCAATGTAAAAGTAACTTATTCTCTCATACTTCTGGAGTCTGGAAGTATGAAATCAAGGTGTTGGCAGAACTGTGCTCTCTTCCCAGCTCCAGAAGGACCCTTTCTCTCCTCTTCCAGCTTCTGGCAGCCTGAGATGTTCCTTGGCTCTCTGTCTTCAGATGACTTTCTTCTCCCACTGTGTCTCTGTCTTCACATAGTGTCTTCTTCTTCTTGTAATGACACCAGTCACATTGGATTAGGGTTCACCCTAATTATCTCAGAAAACCTATTTCCAAACAAGATCACATTTACAAGCACTGGAAGCTAGACCTTTTTTAATTTAGAGACTCAAATAAAACAAGCCACCAAACTTTTATTTCCACCTTCTAAATTCCTCCAACTGGGCTAAGAATCAAATTAACAGACACAGATTAACAGGACAAAAATCAAGTTTTAATACATGCACTGCAGAATTCACATATACATGAAAAGTCCAGAGACAGTGAAAATTCCAATGTTAATTGGGTATTTATGACATTTTTGGACAAAGGAGAAAGGGGAGATGGGATATTAGATTTCAGAACAAGAATAAGCCATCTACAGGTAGTTAAGGAAGAGCAGAATGTACAAGGCAACAAATTCTTCTAGGCAAATTTGAAACAATGGGACACTGTGGGTATCTAGGTAATAGGCTTGGAGTCTTCCTGACTAATGTTAGAGTGAAAATTCTTAAGCTTATTATGCCAAAGCTCCCTTCCTAAAGCAGTTTTCTCTGTCTGAATCTCTTGAACTGGAAAGTGGGAAGAGTCAAAGTTCTTTCCAAGTCACTTGTTTTTTAATAAACAGCATAAAATCAATATCCCAAAAGCAGCTTCAGCATGGAAAATTTTAGTTCTCTTCAACTTCAATATATCTTTTCAGGAGACACAATTCAACCCATAATACCTTCCATCCACAGAATCAGAATATTATTGGATTTTAGCAAGCCCTCTAGTTTGAGAAGTGTTGGTCTTAATAGGTAGAAAATGTGCTTGTATCTTCCCAGTAAATGTCCTAAGCCCAAGGCAATCAAAGAGCATGTCTGTAACCTTGCATCCTGCAAGGTTACACAGATTTAGGTTTGGGAGGAGCAAGAGTTGGGTTCAGGAACTTATTGTGTTTGATCACAATAATAGTCATAACCTTTGCTCTGTCATTTCCAGTGCACAAAGTTTTTGCACATCATTACTTGTTAGAGACCCCCCAAAAGTGGACCCTGAGGTGAAAACCTGGATACAGGTGTTTTATCTTGGACATGAGGGATTAGAAAAGTAAGGCAGGAGAGGAGGAGCCAGTGCAGGGACATCACTGACACTAAAATCTCCCGACAAAGGGAGCGACCTCCCTCCACCACTTTGTCCTAACAAAATTGTTGCTGATGAAACTGTGGCTCTTTCATGGAATCTGGAGAAAAGCATTTCATAGACCTATGCATGAGAGATTTTGGTGTGCCAAGATTTATTCAGGTAGAAATAGAATGTCGCAGATTTAAGATTCATCTTAAAGCTTAGTCCTTTGGAGCCCACAGGCAGCTGCTAAGTGGTCTCAGTTCACATCCACACAGTTTAGCGCTGTTCCTAGCAGCACTGCTGTACCCAGGCTCCTGCTAGACTCACTCGGTCACTATGGGGAGGATTCGCAAATAATCTGTCTGAGTGTGTGTTCCTGAAAATGAAAGAGAACTTCTTTGCTGAGCTGGGTTATATTATCTTGTGCTTAGGATGGAACAGGCACTTCTTCAAAATAACTTCCCAGGTTTTCACGGGCTCCTAATGGGTCCACCCTCTGACTAACTGATCCCTTCCCCAGGTTAGACTGACAGGACTCTCTGGTCTCCATTTTGGTTCTTATCGAGCATGTGCTTTTTTCCCTCCATAGTCTGGGCAAGTGGACCAGGGTGATTGAAAGGCCAGTCATTCCTCACTGTACAGTGGAGAGAGAGAGTTATTATTCCCCTTTGTGGGGCAATGCTGCAATCCCTTGGAGTGGGTACAAACAGGCAAAACAGTTTATGCTCCCTAGTTGAGTATGCTCAACAGGGTCTGATTCTCTTTGCTTCCTTCTTTTATTAATAACTAGATACAGCAACAAAATCAGGTTCCATACAAGCAGAGGCAGGCTTGAAGAAGAAATGATGGTCCCAGAACTCAGGTTAGCCTCCGGCTATGTGCCAGGCGTTGGCCTATGGACTCAGATCACCTAATCTGTGCCAGAGGCAACAAATCACTCACATCTGTGGTGGTATTACATTGTTACAACCAACTGGTCAATGAGCTCTATTATTATTATTATTATTATTATTATTATTATTATTATTTTAATCCCCATGTTACAGATAAAGAAACTAAGGCTTAGATAGTGAAAGGGATTTCCTTGTCCACAGTCTCACAGCTAGTAACTAGCAGAGCTAAAGGATGAGCCAGCTTCTTTCAGCTCCAAACCAGCTCTTTCTTCTCTGTTTTCCTGGAAGGCATGCTGGAAGCTCCCCTGGAAGCTACTTACCACCTCTTACCCTTGAGCACATGTCCTGAGGTCCACACACTTTCTCTGGTTCCTGGAGTTAAGAAAGCACCATGTTTCCTAGTTCAGTGTATGCTGGCACCAAGGGGAGAAAGCTTAACACTCCCTTTTGTGGAATCGCTCTTCATCCATTCCCACATGGTTATTTGGAACATGACTTTGTGGGGAAGAAAGGCAGGGAAGGCAGAAGAACCAGGCCGCAGTGTTCCTTCAAGGAGGACCTGATCCCAGGTGCTGGCCAATTGTTTCAAGGGGGGTCACTGACCCAACCTAAGCCATTTAGTCATTGAACAAATAACTTTTTTTTCCTTCTAAATCAGGGAGGGCAAGCTCTTTTTGAGCAACTGAAATGTATCCAGTAATGTCTGAGCTTTTAAGGTCATGTTTCCCACCATAGTACTTCAATAGAGAAGTACTATAGTTCTAGAAAAGCATATGTCATCACTATACAGTTTAACTCTCACATAACTATGCAACAGGGTGTAGCCAAGAGGGGCCGCAAAAAGGGATTTGGAATGGGGTCCAGAACTCAAGGTGTCCAGGAAATATTAAGATGTCCTTAGCCCTTTTCCCCACAGGTGTGAGTTGGGGGAAGGGACAAATGCAGCAGGGCCTTAGAGAGCTCTTTTGTTCAGCAATGGCTTTGCAGCTAACCTCTGGCATGGTCATTTAACATATCTACAACATTTAACTGGTTTCATAGATGTGTTAAATAGCTGTGGCCATGCTTTGAGCCAGGGAGAAGGGAGTGACTTCCACCCAAGATGTAACTGGGAGGCAACTCCCCAGGTCCCCTTTACAGTGCCTGCTGTAAACAAATAGGTTTATAACTACTGCTCCAAGCTCTTATGAGCTTGGAGATGATTGGCTCCATGCCATGGGGCCATACCTGCCCAGACTCATTATGGCAGTCCAGTAAAGTTAGAAGGATATGGGAGACCTGGCAAGTGTAGCCGACTATGGGAGGAGTCTGAAATGGGGCTGCAGAGGAAGATTGGTGCAGGGATTTAAAGGCAGACGCGGCAGCCATTGCAGAGAGAGAACCATGCACTTTTGGCTGGAGTGGGGACCCCTCAGCCAATGTAAGGAGAGTTAACCATCTGGCTGTGTCAGTAAGGAGAGTGGATCACATGGCTTTGCCAGAGTGGGGACCTCTGCAGCCATTGAAGGAGAGAGCCACGCACTTTTGGCCAGAGTGCAGACCCCTGCAGCTCTGGTGGAGGAAAGAAGAGACTTTGCCTGGGAAATGGGTGAAAGAACTCTTTGCCAGTGGGCCATGAGAAGGTGCCACAGGGCTTTGGATTAATTTGAGATCCTGCTTGGATGGCAATACAGCTGATGGTGCCAGCAGCCTGGAAACACAGATGTGTGCTCTTTTCCTGAGTTACAGTGCCCTGAATTAGGGCAGGGGGAGACAGGTGCGCTGTGTGCATCAGTAGTTATCCTAAAGGACTTTGATATTTTAATAAGGACATTGGGTAACTACTTTAAGTCTGTATAGCCTTAAAAAAAAAACCTTTCCTTTCCTTTTCACAAATCTCTAGCATTGAGAGATATCTTTCTGATTGGTGGTGGACAATCAAGCCCAGTAGGTGCTCTGGGTGGTATTAGTATACCATCCTTAGGGGGTACCCCTGTTCTGTTCTGTAACAGTTTTTGGTGTCCCTGGGTGAGGCAAATATTGCCTCCCTTGGGCCTCTGTTCTGTAACAACTACTAAACTAAAACATTTACAAATAGGTTTATAAGCAAGACTCAAAAATCAGAGAAGTCTCATTTAACAACATTGACATAATGTAATAATAGAAGATTGTCATTACTGAAACTAAATCTCAACTAACAGAGTGCCTGAAGAAATTTCCCTTGAATTTTGGGTTTGGTGCCCCTGCCCATTTAAATTACTGGAAACCCTCATTTATCAGCATGTAGTAGCCCCCGGTATCCCTCACTTAAAGAAGAGGTAACCTGTAACCTGAAGGACTGCTTTTTTTTTCCTGCCACAAAGAAAGCAGTCCTGTTTGGCCCTTACAAAAGTAAAATGGGCTGCCCTTGCATGGGCTGTGGCAGTTCTGAGCTGCAGCCGCCAGACCAAACAAAGTTGACTCTTATTCCAACTCATGTGTTATTAGAAAAAAAATCCATGACTAAAACATGTCTGCTGAAAGTGAATTATCTCTGAATCTAAGACTGAGGTCTAGGAGACACTGATCTAAACTTTGATACCTTGCTACTTTTAAGGTTTTCACTTCCAACTTTGGGTAAATTATATTTAATGCAAGAAAAAAATCAAACACAAAACAGTAATTTATCTGTATTAATTTTCACATGAAAATAAAAGTCCATTAAAATTGATGAATTCTTCTTCAGTAAGTTGTTTACTTATTAATTTGACCAGAACTCAGTTTTCTTTAGAAAATGGCTATGTCTTTACTGTTGTGTGAGAGTGATTGACTACAGTTAATTCTCCAAAAGTTTTCCCAGAATAAACATCAAAAGCCCAAAGTAAGTAAAATGTAGTTGTTATCTTGGCTACAGGTAACTTACAGCGGGGGCCATGGCATTTGTGGGAATTTGCATGAATATCGCAGCTCTAAATTCAAGAGAGAACATGACATCTTATAGGCAGTAGCCCCAGTTTCATTGACCACCGTTTATACTGTGTAGGTTACAAAGAATCAAAGGCTCAAAGAAGTCAGGCAAGCTGCCTAAGGTCACATAACAAATTGATAGCTAGGTCAGGATTCCAGTCACCTGATTCCCAGTGTCATGTTTCTGCCTGGGCTAATTTAGAGGCTGGGCTTACAGAAAAAAAAGAAGTGTATTAAGCAAGCAGCTGTCATCATTCCCAAAATCATGTTGTTCTGGAACATCTAGGTACACACAGGAGAGGATGGCTGGTGACTCAATGCCCACCACACTCCCCATGGTCAATTCCGTATACTGATTATAGTTATACCTGTTTTCTCTAGCATCATGTGTTTTCAGCAACTTTCTCTATTTGTTTACATGTACATTCCAGGGAAACAATGTCCCTAGATTGGCAAACAGTATGGACACCATCGCCCAGTTATCTGATTCAAGTCCTGTTTCTCCCTCTTGAGATCTGTGTGACGTCAGGCAACTGGCACAAAGTGAATACCAGGAAAGTTTTGGGGGCCATGCTGATCCCAGCCAAGTGGCCCTCAGCCTTGCTTTGGAAGACTCCCATGTGTCCACTGATGGAAGTGGCTTGGGTGCAGTCCCCCCAATTACAGATTCAAGTGACTGGAGGTTATTTGGAGGTGATTTCAGAGGCACTGTCAGGAGCCTGGGGAAGTGAGGCAGGGAAAGGAGGAACAACACAGATAAGCTGATAAGCTGCTACCGTGGGTAGAAAGCTCACTCTTGCTGGGCGCCTCTGAGCATGGTGTGAAACAGGCCTCAGAGCTGTCCAGTGAGCCAGACCACTTCAAGTTAGGCTGCTGTGTTTGTGTGTTGCCTCACTCACTAGCACCATGTCTCCTGATCTAGATGTTGGCCTCCAGAGCCTTCATCTCTCCTTCCTGTACATGCACCGGTCACTAAAATAAGGAATGCTAGGCTTAGAGGAAATTAGTGACTCTGAACTGGAGATTTCACCTAGCTGGGCCAATTTTCCCCAGAAATAAAGGTGTTGGCCAAATGATCCTCTGACTCTAAGAACTACGAAGCCCACATTTCGTTCAAATTCTATGGCTCTTCTCATGTGCTTTTATGGCCCTCCTCTCTCCCATGGTGAGGGTCATCACCAACGTTAAACACTGTGATTATACAGGGTGTGGCAAAGTTGACTCACACTCTGAGATCATGTTATATTCAACCCAGTTGGTGGAAGTGTCACTCCTTGGAGACACCTGCCCCAGGAGTGTGCACACTGGATTTATTGGGGCACAGATCACAGATGTGTATGCTTCTCACATTTTCTCATCATTTCATTCCAAGCATTTTCTTTTTCAAGTTTGGCTTCCTAGAGTTCCTAAGAGACAGGGGCCATAATCACGATATGTATTGGTGTTTGAGGAAAACAGTTTTATTTTAGTAATGGTCCTAGGGAGGGTTGCTAAAACCACTAGTGAAGGCTTACATTTGGTGTCTTTCTGAGGCAAAGTAGAAATGCCTTTGCCACTCATGTTGGGACTGTAGATCGTGAGTTCAAGGGTATTTATTTCCATGGAAGAATATGGTATTTTGTAGGCACAGCCTTGTTGATATGCAGGGGCCATATGAAAATATTCATCCTACATTAAGCATAAGCACAGCCCCTTGGAGTAGAAGCTGCAGTAAAGGTCTGGCCCACTCCAGAGAGCTCTGGGGTAAGAGTCTCAGGGGAAGGGAGGTGTGAGGTGGGGAGCATTCAGAACTTGGAATAACAGCCGTGAGCCCACCAGCACAGCAGCACTGATGCTTGCTAGGGCACATTAGCTTGGCTTTCAGTATAGGCTGTAGTCCTTGACTTCTAATGGAATATTCTAACCATGCCTGGGTCTCTCTCAGGCTGCAATTTAAAGAACTGTTCCCTAACAGTGGTTGCATCCCATGGTGTGGTGACTCAACCTGACTGACATGGTGGAAGAGTGCAGGGTTTGCTCTGGCTTGAGGTTTGTCTGCTTTAGGGCTGACACCTTCCAGTGAGGTCCTGGGGAGACATACATAAGGCACTCCAGGGCTATGTTAGGTGTGAAGGTTGGTGGGCAGGGGTGAGTCAGGTATTGTATGAGTGGCAGTTTATTCCAGAAATCCAAAGCAGAAAGTTTGAAAAAAAATACACTGTCTTTCTGAAGGAGATAGCAAAGAGGGAGACTCACATAAGAGCAGGTCCATGAAGGGAACCTCAGCGAGAGGGCAGTGAGCAGAGATGCTCAGGAAGGCTGGTCCCTGAACCTGTGGGGTGTGAAGTGTTTCCAGAAAAACTATGACTTGGAACTGGATAGGAGGGAATTCCAATAGTACTGAGAGCTTCAGAGAAACTTTCCAACAAAGGGGCCCTGGCTTTGACCAAAGCAGGGACGTTTCCTGGACTAACCTAGAAAAATATTGGGAAGGGTAAAAAACAATGTTTAGGTCTATTGCAGTTCATCCTTGAGATCCTTAGTACCACACAAACCATGGGCTCCTATATACTCTCCAGGTACCCAGGGCCCCTGCTTTCAAAAGAACACACCACTTAGTTATACTAAAATGTACATGATTGGTTACAGCTTTGGGGAAATGAGGCCAAAATAACAAAATGTCCCAGCCCAGTGAAAAAAACTGTACAAGTTACAATGAACATATCAGCAAAGGCCAGGTAAGATAATATTTTGACACCAGAGAATTCCCCTCATTTCTCAAATCATCCACCACACTAAAGTTGGTTTGGGGAAGAAATATTCCAAGTTAGCACATAAGAAAGCCACTTATCATTATGCCTTTTACAGATTCTTTTGTTTCTGTCAGGCATTGCTGTCAAACAAACCTCCCCAAGTTTCAAATATGTAAGCAGCAACGTTTATTTTGCTCAAATACAGGATCTGGACATGCTCAGTGGGGATATCTCATGTCCCTGCACTCAGTGACAGTGGGAGCTAGGCTGGAGTCATTGGAAGGATCCTGGATCCTTTGTCTGGAGCCTAGGCTTGCGGTGGGGTAGGGGGTGGGGGGATGGGGAGCATGTTTCATCGGCAGGAACTTCTGTGTTATCTTTCTGTATCTCCATGTGGTCTCCACAAAGTTTCTGCAGCATTGCAGCCTTGAGTAAGCTGGACTTCCTACTATCACTTAAGGCTGTCACCCAAGGTGCATGACCTATGAGATCCAGACAGCAGTTCCAGGTCTTTTACAACCTAGTCTGGGAAGTCACACAACATTACTTACTTCTAATACATTTTGTTCATTAAGGTGGCTCAAAGGTTCACTTGGAGTGCAAGGGGCGGGGTCATAGGCTCTAACAAAGTGTGGGAAGAGCATTGAATTAGAAATTTTCTAAGGCCAATTTTGGAAATTACCATGAGCTTTGCTCTGCATTGCCAAAAGAAAATTATGGCGCTGTGGTCTAAATATATCTCCCAAGTTTCAAATGTCGAAACCTAAGGCCCAATGTGAGCAGGTTAGGAGGTGGGGCCTTTGGAAGAAAGTTAGGTCATGAGGGTGGAGTCCTTAGGAATGGAACTAATAAAGAAGACACCAGAGAACCCTGGCTGGTGTAGCTCAGTGGATTGAGTACTGGCCTGCAAAACAAAGGGTCATGGGTTCAATTCCCAGTCAGGACACATGCCTGGGTTGCAGGCCAAATCCAGGTAGGGGCACTTGATAAGCTACCACACATTGATATTTCTCTCTCTGCTTCCCACTCCTTTCCCCTCTCTCTAAAAACATAAATAAAATCTTTTTTAAAAAGACACCAGAGAGATTCCTAGTCCTTCTACCATGTGAGTATACGACAAAAAAAAAAGTATACTATGTGAGTATACAACAAAAAGTCAGGGTTGTCGGCAGCCCTTACCATTCCAGCATCTTGATCTGGAGCTCTCAGCCTCCAGAATTGTGAAAAATTCCTGTTGTTTTTAAGCCCCTAGGCTATGGTGTGTGGCTATAGCAACACCAACAGACTAGGGCAGTCAGACTCCCACATCCCACCTCTTTTTTCGGTGAGAAAATGCATAGTAATTTTTCAAGATCTTTTTTATAGAGTACCCTCTATGTGCAAGCACCTGGAGAGTCTGACATCTTAATACAATACCCTAATTCTATAATAACTGTATAAGGTGGTTATTACTGTGCACATTTTAAAGATGAGTACAGTTCACTCTAGAAAGAGGCAACTTATTGCAGGTCACACAGCCAATGAAGGCCTGACTTCCAGCTGGTGTGATGCCAAAGCCACATTCTTTCCATCACACTGTTCCTTAATTTGTTCTGCTCAAAGGAAAGGGCAAAGGAGAGGTCTGGGTGACCCAGAAGACTGGCTACACTGAGGCCCACATACCCTCCACTGGGAAGAAGCACACAGTCCATGCCTGTCACTCAGATATTGCATCCACTGTGAATTTTATGGGGATACAATTTAACCCATAACCATGGCAATCCCATCTTGGTGTCTGCTTCTCAGAGAAATAGACCTGACTCAGATGCCATAATTAAACTAACATATATTTTTTCTGATAGCTCACAGTCTTGAATCTAGAGTAAAGCACCAAACCTCATAGGTCTTTAGGGATCATTGCCATGGAGCAGTGGGTAGATTCAGATTAGAGAGCAGAAGTATAGGTCCCAAGTCAGTTACCCAGTGGACCACGGGGGAGACGCCCCAGGCTGGAACCTGGGAAAGAAAAGGAGATTGAGGCAGGCCAAGGCAGATAAGGAGCCCAAGAAGGAAGAAGACTGGATTCAACTCAGGCATCAGGCTGAGCCACGTGCCTGCCATGCTGGGGGACATCATGGGGCAGACAGAGGCCAACCTACCAGGCCCCACTGAGATGCATTACCTCAATGGGCCCACATTCTTATCTGTAAATGAGGCATCACAAGCATCACTTCGGATTGAGCGTGCTTGTGGACATCATCTCCTGGGCTACGCATGAGTGGGGCCTGTGTCTGCTCAGTCAGAGGCCAAAAACCAGAGCCAAGAGGAGGAGGCATTGATGGCTCCTGGCCACTGTCCCTAGGCTCCCCATGGCTCTTCTGCCTGGACTCTCCGGACATGGAAGAGGTTTCACACACTCAGTTTTTCATTTAGTCCACAAATGTCTTTAAACTGCTCACTGGGCACCAGGCTCTTCTTGGGACTGAGGCAGACACAGCCCCCACCCCTCTCTCACAAGCCATTGGAGGAGGGCAGGATTAGAAACAGAAGGAGAGTCAATCAGTCACACCGTATTCCCAAAGGAGAACAGTGGGAAAAGAAGAGAGGGCAAAGTGGATAGATGCCAGCAGGTAGGCTCCTTGGCACAATAACACCCTTCCTTCCTGTGCCTGGAGCAATAAAGCCATCCTTGTACTGAATATGCAAGTTGGGAGAGCCTGTCACAGGGCTGAGTTATGCAAACTGGACTTGTCAAGAGTGAGATCTGCCATCTAGCACAAACATATAATAGGATCTGCCCCGCATCCCCAGTGTCCTCAGCAGAAGTTGCCTCTTCCTGCACATATCACTGCCCACTTCACAGCCCTGGGCAGACCTAGCTGACAGCCCAGCTCCCCATGTCCCTCCACAGAGCTGCACAAGAGACAAGAAGACATTCAGTCTAACCTCTAACTGTGACCCTCCATAGCTCTCTGTCCATTTCCATGCCCCATAGCTCTCTCATCTCCACATAGCCTGGCTACCCAAGCCTCTTGTTCTCTCCACATCCACCCCTTCAGTAAATTCTGGCACTTCGGTCCCCAGATGTCCACTTGTCACCACCGATACTGCTCCAGCCCTGCCTCAGTTTCCTGGCCCCAGACCAGATTGTGGTTGCAGAAAATTAAGTCTCCTGGCCGCATACCACTTCTCCCTGCCTGGCAGCTTGTTTCCTCAGCAGCAGGGAGAGTGATTCTTTCAAAGTGTATCTCAGACAGTGACACACCCAAACCAAACATCCCCAGCTTCTCTCACACTTGGGATGAAAGCCCATGTCTTTCCATGGGCCACCCTCAATTCCTTCCTTACCCTCTGTCTCCCTCTGCCCTAAACATACACATAGTCTCTGCACTGTTCTAGAAGTGGTGAGGTCTTGCTTCACTGGCTCCTCTTCTCCCAGACACATCAGTTCAGCACCTGCTCAGAAGCTCACTTACCCACCTTCTTCACAGGAACCCGTCACCCCTTCCACACTAATCTCCTCTGTTTTTATTCATAGGCACATTTTCTCTTTTTACTGTCTGCCCTGTCCTAGAGTAAAGACCCCTGCAAAGCAGATATACTTGTGCCTACTGTGATGTCCCCAGCAGAGAGGTGCTTCATCAGTATTGTCAGATAGCTCAATTCGTAAATAAATGTTCTGGGTTAAAAGGCTGAAGAAATATAATCCCTTCAGCCTTTGCTCCCAAATGCTCCACTGGTGGTGATGTAGCAGGCATGGCCATCTCTCTGTCCCTAGAGACTCTGCACTGTTTGAAAGCAGCTTGAGAGCTCACCTGCCTCACAACATTGATGACCATGTATTCCAGAGCAATCACCATGGGGGCTTGGCCCTATGGTGCTCCTCCCCCTAGGAGTCTGTCTGCCACTGTGATGGCAGCAGGAGCTGGCCTCCCTGGCACCCTCAATCTCAGCTTCCTCCTGAGGCCTTGCTCAGTCTCTGGTAGGGCAAGCAGAGGTACTTAGCCCCCAAAGAAACCTATCAAACAGTGGCTGGGTTCAATGAAGACTTCCCTTTGCTGAGATTACTCTCAGATACATCCCACACAATTACCCAGAAGGACCCATGGCACTCAGCCTAAGGACCCAGGAGCAACTCACACATTAATACACTATCATCCACTTCCCTTTCCCAGTCTCACTTTTCACTGAGCCCACACTGTGCATCCAGGGACCACTTATCTCAGGGTCTGCTTCTCAGGGGGTGGGTAGTGTGGGGTACTAACTAAGAGGAGTGCCGAGCAGGAGACTGTACACAGAGCACAGCCCCAAGATTCCTTCTGGTCTCAGGCTCTTGGTCACTCCAATGTGAGCCCTCTCCTGTCTTAATACATTTGCTGCCAAGCTTACATGCCCTGGGACTGGCTATTGAAGAAAAAGGCTTCCACATACTTTCCCACTCCTTTCCACATAGCAGAGAGAAGTAGCGTTGAGGGTTACCAAACCCAGCTGTATGTGCTTATCCAGTTCCCCTCAGCTGGGAGCTCACAAGCTGGTTTTGTTCTCTGCACTGCACTGGGCAGCAGCTACAGGGGCTGGCACACACTTGACTTCCAGGGCCTGCTCCTGGCTTTCTCCCCATTCTCTGGAGCATCCTCTCCATCCTTCAAGCAGCTCCTCATCTTGTAGAATGAGGGGGTGACCTGAGAGATCAACTAATGGAAAAACAGACATGTGAAAACTTGCCTCATAGCCAAAAAGCCAAACTTCCCTTTCAGAACTATCAGTGCAAGGAGTGACCACCTCAACATGGGTTGAGGTTCTATTGTTGGTCCAATTGGCCTAGATGCTGCCCTGTCTAGCAGGGCTTGGAAGGGCTGCACTCAGAGACAGTGAGAGGTAAAAACTCACAGTTCCATGTGGCCCTGCACACATCAAAATTGGCCTCCTCCATTGATAGTTGGTGCGTCCCTTCTTCCTGGGCTAAACACACCGGTTCTCCTATCCTGTGCCTGCAGAACCACTGCTGTCCTCCCCCCTCCACTTCACTCCATCCCTATGTTCTCTTCTACATGCTTTCAAGAGCAACTCCAAAGATTCTTCCTCCATGATTTCTGAACTCAAGGGTATGTCTGTTCCTCTGAAAACACATGGCACTGTTCATATTCTCCCCCATAATACAATTGCACATAGTAACGTCTTATACCCTGGTATATCAGTCAGCAGTGGCTGTGTAATCAACCACCTCAAAACTCAAATAGTCTCATATTTTATTATGGTCCACATGTCTGAGGAGCACATGGGCATTGGCCAGTATTGGCTGGGCTCAACTTATGCTTGTAAAGGGGTAGGGGCTCTGCTTGAGTTTGGACTTGGTTGAGTCCAAACCCAGTGCATATATCCAGTCTGTGCTTCTGCCACATCATGCTTACTAATGTAGTGTTGACAGAGCCAGTCTAATGGGCCAACCCAGGGTGGGGAATCAGGGCAATCACTCTGCCCACATTGAGAGGGCACAGCAAGGTCAGCTGGCAAAGGCAGAAGCCCAGCCAGGGAGGAGAATAGAATTGGACCAGTAACGCAACCACCATGTCTATGAAGCTATAGTTTCCTTGAGGGGTGGAGACAGCAACAGCTGTTATGCACACAGTTTTGACACTTCACACTGGGTATTCACAAGACTACTGTTAAGGTAGGGTATTTTGTTACTTCATTTTGATCTGGTTTGCATTTGGTTTCTTGTTTTGTTTAACCATTTTATAGAGGAAGCCACTCAGACCTAGACAGGAGAGGTGGCCTGACCAAGGTCTGTAGTAGGGAGTAAAGGGGCCTCAGAGTTTGATCAGGAGCCCAACATGGCCCCCATATCATTGGATCATGTTGATATGTCTGACATGCTTTGGGAACTTGCCAGATATTGCAGTGTGGTTTTTCGGACCAGTGACCCACAGCTGCCTCAGTGTTGGAGTTTACTGCCAATTACAAATTACAAGTAGACCTTTTGACATTATAAGCTATGATGAGGGAAAATCATCTGTGCTTTTATGATGAATGCCAAAGATTTAAGTATTTTATCTAATTTGATTTTTGTTAACTTCACCCATAAAATTGATTTGAAGAAATAAAGCTGTGAAAAACTGCATTGTGGGAGAACTAGAATATTTACAGATGGCTGATATCTGTGATTATAGTCATGTATCTTGTGTGTAACTCTACAAGGAAATATTTTGTAACTTGGTTCCCTTACTAAGCTCCAGTGCCTAGCACATGTGGGCTACAAGCCACTGCTGTCCACTGCCCACATAGTGCCCTGTTGGAGAAGTCACTGAAGTGTGTTGAACATTGGGCAAGGGCTGTATGGAGTGTTTGAGATGCCTACAGCCATTTTCAAGAAGAAAAGCTAAATAGCAGTAACAGTTGTGCATGTCATAAAGACATGCACTCATTTGTTTTCCAACCATCTGGGTAGCCTCAGGTGGGATACAAGGTGTATTATAAACTGTAAAGAAACTGCAAATGGTTTTCTTAAGTGGCTTCACAGTCTTGGCAACACTTGGTATGGAGACTCTTCTAATTCTAGGTGTGCTGGTAGCTATGTGGAGCAACTCACTGTGAATTTCAATTTGCATTCAGGAATAAAAAGAAACAAATCACTTGTCTTCAGCAAACTTTAGTTCATTTGAGTTGCAGAAACAAAATATCATAGAATGGGTGGATTATAAATGGCAGAAATTTATTTCTCACAGTTCTGGAGTCTGGAGGTCTGAGATCAGGAAGCCAGCATGTGTGGGTGAAGGCCCTTATCCAAGTCACATGCTTTTCCTTGTGTCCTCATATGATGAATGGGTGAGGGGTATCTCCAGAGCCTCTCTTATGAGGCACTAATAAGCTCCAATTACAGTGCTGAATCCTCATGACCTGAGCACCTTTCAAAGGCCCTACCTCCTGATACCTCCAAGACACTGGGAGTTAGGATTTCAACAAATGAATTTGAGGGACATACACATTCAGACTGTAGCATCACTGGTGCATACAGCAATAATTTGAATCTCAGAATGATTCTACTGAGTAAAGTAAGTCAGACACAAGGATTCATATGTGATTCCATTTACAGAAAGTGCAAGCTGATTTCTAATAACTAAAGCAGGCCAGTGATTGTCTGGGTCCAGGAATAAGAGGATGTGATCTGCAAAGGACCACAGAAATATTTTGAAGATAATGGCAATGTTCAGCATCCTGACTGTGATGGTGGTTCCACAAGTGTATAAAATCATCAAAATTCCTTGACTTGTACATTTTAAATAAACACTTTAAATGAATGTAGCTTATTGCACATAAATTATCCCTCAATAAAGTCCATAAGGGGCCTAATATTAGTAATAACAATAATGGTAATAATTGCTAAAAGCTAAGAATTACTTACCTTGCACCAGGCAGAGTCCCCTGTTATCATTCCCAAAGTGCAAATGGAAAAGTGAGGCACAGAGACTTTGAGTGGCTTACCCAACACCACAAGCTAATTAGCACCAGAGCCAGGATTCAAACTCCAGCCGTCAAGCTCCAAACCATAACTGCTCAATAATTTCTTATGGGACAAGTAATCAAGTCTAGAGATGTGGAAACCAAGGTGTACTCCATCCTTGAAAGTACTTCTCCATGTTTAGACTCCATCTCAGGCACTGCCTGGGGTGACTTCTCCCTTCAGAAAAGTAGGTTTTCTGGTGCAGGTAGACACTTTGTTCATCTTTCCACTCTTCACTCAGTGAACTGATCAGGAGAGGAGAACAGACAGAAAAACACAGGGGCCATTCACCCACCAGTATATGATTGACTGTTGTTGTCACTTGGACAGGGAGGATGGGGATCATTGGGGATGTGGAGCCATCTTCCCTTCTCCTGTGGGATGGCCTTGGAGGAAATCTGGGAGCTGAAGGCGTGGACCACCTGGGACTTAAGTGCAACCTTGATGAGGAGAAGTAAGTTTGAAAGGTGGGGGAGGGACAAAGGAAGGAGAAGTAGGAGGAGGGAGACTTTCCAGAGGAGTGTCCTGTACGGAATTAAGCACCATGCCCTCTGGTCATGCTGCAGTACAACCCCCCACCAACTACATCACACAAAGACAATGCAACCAGTGCCTCCCCTACGGCACAGAAGCTCCAGCTGCTCCATCTCCTCACCCAGTTTCAATTCTCTGCATGCCGTGAGCACTAGTTTGAGATATTTTTCTTCCCTACTTTTAAAAATACATCTTGGAGGTCATAAAGGAACAATTCTCACAGTGTAGTTTAACTAAAAACTAACCAGGCTCTAGTTAAGAACATAGATCTCTATACCCATTCCTGCTCCACACCTGATCTGATGTGAAGGGGGCCCAAAAGGTAGGTTTTGTAACAGCTTCTGGGGTTTTTCTAAACAGGGCCAAGCTCAGGAGACATACTTGGACAACTAGAACTGGAAGGGATGACATAGGCTGGCCAATCAGGGGCTTTCAGCTGTGCCTCTCAGATCCTGCAGTGCCTGCTCCTTGGGAGGGGTGAGAGTGTGCTGGTAGGTCAAGGCCTTTTCTCAACAACCAGATCCACTTTACATTTACATGGTTTTGTACCAGGACTACTGCAAACCTCAAGCTGAAAAGGAATTTCTGTGCTTAAAAAAAACAAACATTGAAAACAAAAATCTGTCCCAATAGTGTCACTTTGAGATGAGGCACCAGGGCCCAGATAGCAGGTGGTAGAGTGTCTGCAATACCCTGGGCCTGGCAGATCAGACCATTGCCTGGTAAATGGGCTACGCCCAGGGACATTGGCTCCCTTCCCTTGTCCAGGACATGCAGATAGCCACTCCCCTGTTTCTTGGCCCATGCTCAGTCCACTGAGCACTGTGGGAGGGCAAGAGGCAGCTGAAAACTCATTCTGTTCCCTCAAGATGTTTTTGGTATAACTCAGTGAGAATGCACTGCTTTACCCTTCTTCAGGCCATGCAGCAGAGAGGCCACTGAGGACTGGGTGATGGGAGGCTCCCTGAGTGTGGTGGGGACTTGGGGCCATTCTGGGGAGGCAGGAGGGACATGGAGCCTGGGAGGCAGCAGCCACTAATAAGAGGAGTTTGGAAGCAGGGATGCTTCTCGTGGGTGTTTTGGTTGAGGTTTAAGCTAGTGTGTGAATTGCAAGGGTTTATAAGGCTGGACAATACTGTGAGTGACCTGTAACCAAGAAGCTGTGATCTAAAAATGCTGGATGACTGTCACCTCAGGCCCCATATGCAGGCCCTTGTCACTCCCATTCCTGACAACTCTGGGACTCCTGGCCCAACATCAGCATCTCCCCCAGGATGAGGAAACAGGCAGCCAACATTCCTGGTAGCAGGTGTTGGCCAGTGAGAGATGAGGCTGGAGGAGGAACACAGTGCTCTGCCAATTGAGATGCCCCATCTGAGTTCTTTTTACCCCATTTCATTGTCTCACTTCTCAACTGGCACTTCTGAGATTCATCTTCCAAACACATTTATCTCAGGGACAGCTTATGGGGTCCCAACCTGAGATCCAGATGCCCTGTAAGTCAGCTCACCCTGAGCTTGAGGATGGAAGTGGGTCCATTTGTAGGATTCAGGGACTGAGGCCCCCCAGCTCACATGCATGTAATCATCAACCTAAGTAAAAAGAACTAGGAAAGCAAAATTGCAGGCCAAAATTTACATCAGGCTTATAAAGCCCCATGGTTCCTTTTGTTTATCCAGCATGTTTGGCTTCCTGTGATATGCTTTCCCAGAAGCCCCAGAACAGCAGAAAAGCTGAGGGCAAAAGAGGCTCCCTCCTTAGGTGGCCTAGCATCCCAGGCTTCTCACTTCACAGTCTTGGAAAAATGTAGACTGAGCATGAGTTTTCTAAATAGTGTACAAAGGCATTAGAGAAGTCAAAGGACATAAATCCTAACATAACTTCCTTTGACTCTATTTCCTTGACAAGGATTTAAATGAAACAAAATTAATCAGGCTTACACACAGTCCAACTAAATGTGAAATCATTTTTTTAGCTTTTCCTAGCAGTAAACTGTTGTCCTTGAAATGAAAGACTGAGTTTTTTCAAATGAATTTGAGTACAGCTGTGTATTCACCTCCTCTAGGTGATTATATACACATTAACATATTAAAGCAACAACAACTCCCAAATAAAGAAAACTGTTTTACTTTAAAGTAGTGTTTTTCCAACTCAATGGACCTTGGAAACTTTTTGAAAAAAGAACACTTATTAATTCCTACAAGACACTTGTGTTCCAAGGAATACGGATTGGTTAGGGAACACTGGGATTCACAGATCATGCCATGGATTTGATCAACAATTCTGCTTTGAGTGCCAGTGTGATCCACAAATGGTTCATTCTGTGTAACTGAAGCAATTTGGAAAGTTCTGATTCCAGTCTTAATACAGATGTTTGGAATTTGAGAAGCATAGAGAAGCCAACTCTGGTGTTTGTGCTATTGGTGGTGGCAGGTAGGGGCATCAGTTACCTCTTTCAGGCATTCCTAAAGCACACTAAAGAATACCCCATTTCGTATTTTCCTACAAATTGGCAGTAACTCAAGGATTCAAGCCATATAAGCATTGCTTGTTTTCCTGCAGTGGGCAGTTGTCATATTTGTCAGACTGATGTGGTACCCACAAGTTGAAATTGACCTAAAACCTCAAGAACCTAATAATCTGACCTCAGGTTGGAAACACAATCAACAATTTCTTTAACACATAAAATAATTGGTCAGGCCTTCTAAGAATCACAAAGAACTTTAAGTGACCCCCTGCCCACTTAAGCAAGCAACAAATAATGTTACCATGGCCCTTTCCCTTTATCTGGTAAGTCCCACTTATTGTTGTCATATTGTCAGCACAATTACTGTTTGTTTTCTGGTTGAATCATGCACTATTTAATTTTCTGGCTCTTATCTTTTTCCCTCACACCCAAGAAAAATAGCTCATACATTAAGTCAGCCTCAGCATGGATTTATTCTGCCGGGAAGGTGAATTCTAGTGAACTTGCACAGAGCTCACACAATGACATGTGTCCTGCCTTTGGCTCATGAAACTCAATCTAGTCAGAGATGTAATCCTCTCACTTAGTCCCCAAGGAGTTACTAAAGCCCGCAGTTTATTTTCCAGGGGAGGAGCAGTGATCTGAGACAGTTTGTGAATTGCTCTTGAAGCAGCAGCAGAACTAGACGTCAGGCATAGGGCTAAGTCCACAGCTCATCCTTCCTGCCCACATTTGCACATGTGTCAAGGAGAGCATTTATTAAGTACTTACCATAAACCCAAGAGAGAAGAGACTAGTTCCTAACTGCCAGCAAAAGTGCCTCCTATTCCATCTTCCAGGAAAATCAGAATTTTTTTTTTCAAAGCATTAGCAATGAGCAGTTCTAAGACAGTGGGGAGCTGGGCCCATCCTCTATATCTGGAGCCAGTCTTTACCCCATTCCATAGTGGGAGAGAGTTTGACTCTGAGCTGGGCAAGTGAGGCTTTCTCCTGGTCCTCTAACAGGGAGACTTGGGCCTGGCAGGCTGAACCAAAATGGGAGGTTGCGGGGGCAAGAGAATTCACTCACCAACACCAGCTCCATGCTGCCACCAGCCCCAACTCAGAGAATATTTTTGAAATGAATGAAGGACTACAAGACACTACTCACAGGGAACCAATGCAAAACAGAAGGAAAAAATCCATTTGAAATGAAACTCACCACAATAACAAGGTGGTTAAGAGCTCTGGCCTCATGCACAGGCTTCCTTCTCCATTTGCTGAGACAAGCCTGGGGAACAGAGACTTCCTAATATGCTGCCTGTGATGTCACTGGGCCATGCTCAGAGCACCTGTACTTGATTTAATGCCCTGCTGTTGCTGTCTTGAAATTCCTAATGATTTGTGAACAAGGACCTTGGAGAGGACAAGACAGGTCCTGGGCATGCAGCTAGCTCACACCTTATTCACTCATGGTAAAACTGGGATAATAAGCAATGGCTGTCTCACAGGTTACTCCCATAATAAAGTGAGGAAATTGAAAGTCAAATCCTTTGCACAATGTCAGGTACAAATGAGAGTTGGAAAGTTGCTGGATTTTAATACTTCTTTTATCATTCCTTTCTGTTTTCTCCATTTCTGGGTTTCATATTGAAAAATGGTGGCTTTTTAATGAAGTATATAATTAGGGTACTATATACCCTAACCCTGAAGGTTTCCCTATGAAGGGCTTGGGGCCAAGAACAAGAGAATAATCTATATCTGTAGGACCTGTGATGCTTTCACATTTCAGGAACCATGACCAGCAGAAGGAGACAGTCTAAGCCTCCTTTGGGCCCCAGACATCATGGGTAACAAATCCCCACAGTCAGGCCAACCTCTTTCTTTCTCAGTGCACAAGCAGCAGCTTCAGCGGTCCCAGCCAACCTCAGATTCCCAATGGTATTTTCCTAACAATTTCAGGAACAGAGAAGTCAGTGGGGTGAGGTCATATTTGGAGTAAGTTCACCAGCCTTGCTCCATAAGTGTGGCCGCACACAAGGGCCCATCCTCACCAGGCTTCCATGCCCACACAACCTGCCTTCTGTTTCAGGATGCAGAGTTTAGAGAATCAGGAGAGATGATAGAACTGACAATAGAGGGTGGGCCTTCTCTACTCCCAGAAACTACTGCCTGTGCCCTGGAGATAAGGCCTCTAAGAACATAGGCCATGTGAGGAGCCCACATTCAATGACAGCAAAAGCATCACCCTCATTGCCCAGGATGAGTGTCATATGAAGCTTCTGGGTCAGTTATCTTTATCATTTTTGTGGATGGAGAGGGTGTGGCTTTTTTCTAAGGGGCCACAATGTGATTTCAGCCAAAGTTTTTCCTAAAATGTTTATTTATCAATTCAGTTCATTCCAACGAAAGCCTGAAAGAGATTGGCCAAGATTTAGAAAGCATTAGAATCAGTTTATTTTATTTGCTCTTACAGGCATAATTGATACAGTGCAGACTCATTTCGAATAACAGTAGTCATTGGCAGCTGTAGATATTAAGCTTTCAACACCTTTTATTGGAAGGCATAGACACTGAGCAGAGTGGAAGAGGACTGGAGCTAAGGTCCTCTTCTGTGACACGTTTCTGTATGAATACTGTGAGCAGTGGACTTCTCCGTGTTTGAGTCTCTTTCTATGGAAAAGTCTGAGCCTTAAATCAGGGCCTAAATCAAAGTCTCTTCTAGCAGTGCAAAGTCAGGATTCTAAGATCTAACAGATATAGCTGAGTGATACTGTCCATGCCTACCTCCATGCACACTCACACAGAACATGCTAACAATGAATAATTCAAAATGGAAATTATTAAAACAATTCCATTTGCAATAACATCACAGGGAATAAAATACTTAGAATACACTTAGCTAAGGAGATGAAAGACTCGTACACTGAAAACTATAAAACACTGATGAAAAATTAAAGAAGACACAGATATAACAAAGTTGAAGGATGGACCTTTTCTGATTTCAAAACTTACTACAAAACTACAGTAATCAAAACAGTGTGATACTGGAATAAAAACAGAGCTATAGACCAATGGAGCATAATTGAGAGCCCAGAAACAAACCCTCACATATATAGTCAAATGATATTTTACAAGGGTGCCAAGATCATTCAATAGGGAAAGGATAGTATTTTCAACAAATGATGTTAGGAAAAATAGAAATTTACACATAGAAGAATGAAGATTTTTCTTATGTCATACTATATATAAAAATTGTTTCAAAATAGATCAAAGACCTAAGAATAAAACATGCTTAGAAGAGCCCTGGCTGGTGTGGCTCAGTGTGCTGAGTGTCAGCCTGTGAATCAAAGGGTCGCCGGTTCGATTCCCAGTCTAAGGCACATGCCTGGGTTGCAAGCCAAGTCTCCAGTTGGTGGCGAATGAGAGGCAACCACACATTGATGTTTCTCTCCCTCTCTTTTTCCCTCCTTCCCCTCTCTAAAAATGAAATAACTAAAATATTTTTAAAAGGCTTAGAAGAAAACATAGAGGGAATACTTCTTGACATGATTTCTTAGATATGACACCAAAAGCAATGGCAACAAAAGTAAAAATAGATAAATTGGAGTACATCAAAAATTTTTTAAATTTGTATATCAAAGAATACAATCAATAGAGTGAAAAGACACTCTATAAAACGGAAGAAACTATTTGCAAATCTTATATCTGATAAAGCAGCAGTCCCCAAAATTTTTAGCACCAGGGACTGGTTTCATGGAAGATTTTTCCATGGACAGCAGGAAGAGGGGCCTAGGAGACAGGAGGCAGAGCTCAGGTGGTAATGCGAGCAAAGCTTTGCCCCCTTGCCTGCTGCTCACTTCCTGCCGTATGGCCTGGCTTCTAACAGGCCACAGACCAGTACCAGCCCACAGCCCACGGCCCTGAGATTGGGGACCCTTGTGATAAGGGATTAACATTCAGGCTATATAAAGAATTCCTACAACTCAACAACAAAACAATTTTTAAATAGGCAAATAAACTTGTACAGCCATTTCTCCAAAGACTATACACAAATTGACAAAAAGTATATGAAAAGATTTTCAACGTCACTATTCATGGGGAAATGCAAATCAAAACCACAATAAGATACTACCTTACACCCATTAGGATAGATACTATCCAAAATAATAACAAAAGCAATTTTAAAAAATAGAATATAACAGGTATGAGAGAATATGTGGAGAAATTGGAAATTCGTTCATTGTTTATCGGTATGTAACATGGTGCAGCTGCTGTATAAAACAGTATAACCATTCCTCAAAAAATTAAAAGTTAAATTATCAAATATTTCAACAGTTCCACTTCTGTGTATAAACCCAAAAGAATTGAAAACAGTGTCTCAAAGAGACATTTGTATACCCATGTTTATAACAGCATTATTCACAACAGCTAAAAGGTGAGATCAACCCAAGTTGTCTATCAACAGATGAATGTATAAACAATATTAAATTATATATATTATATAATATGTATAAACATAATATTATATTGTGTATTATATTGTATATTATATATGTACACACACAATGGAATATTATTCAACCTCACAAAAGAAGGGAATTCTGATAAGTGCTACAACACTGATAAAACTTGAGGACATCATACTGAGTAAAATAATCAAGTCACAAAAGGACGAATACTGTATGACTTCACTTATATGAGTTACCTATAGCAGTCCAATTCTTAGAAACAGAAAATAATATGATGATTGTGAGGGACTGGAGGAATGACGATTGAGACATTACTGTTTAACAGGAACATGATGTCAGTTTTGCAAGAGGAAAGGATTTCTGGAGATTGATTTCACAATAATATAAAATGTACTAAATATCACCTAACTGTACACTTAAAAATGGTTGATGTTGAGCTCTGGCTGGGTAGCTCAGTTGGCTGGAGCATTGTCCTGATACACCAAGGTTGTGGGTTTGATCCCTGGTCAGGGCACATAGAATAGGCAACCAATTGTTCAATGTTTCTCTCTCTATCTCTCTCCCTCTCTCTTCCCTTTCCTCTCTCTCTAAAATCAATAAACATATAAAAATAATTTCTAAAAATGGTTAATGGTGAGTTTTTTTTAACATAATATAATCATTATTTTTTTTATTTTTTTAATTGTTTTTCAAGTACAGTTTTCTCTCTTTTACTCCCATCCCAGTCCACCCCCCCAGTGCTCCCCACCTCCCTCCCATTTCCACCCCCCTTAGTTTTTGTCCATGTGTCCTTTATACTTGTTCCTATAATCTCTTCCCTTTTCCCCCTGAAATTCCCTCCTCTCTCCCCTCTGGTTACTGTCATCCCATTTTCTATTTCAATGTTTTTGGTTATATTTTGCTTGCTTGTTTGTTTTGTTGCTTAGTATAAAAATGATCTCTTCTGTCACCTTTTAAATGATAATGTCCTTTTGGATTGCTGAACATCTAATAATATCACCTTCTTCCATGTGCCTTTCCACTGTTTGAATTTTTTATTTCAACATGCATCATTTAAAAAGGAAACTTTCTTAAATGCTAACACTCTTGATTTTCATAAAGTAAATTCCCAAAGCAGAAACAGTGGTCCTCTTTGTGTTAAATGATCAGGAGAACCTCAGATGACGGCACAACTGAAGTAGGTGATTTGCTGTGTTACAGTAGACTGAGTTACCTGCTTACATTTCATGTGATGATGACACTAGCTAACACTGTCAGCTAGTGTTAGGGGCAGTGTGGCTACTTGCTTTAAGAAGGACACTGAGTCTGGATAAAAGGGACTTTTAGAAGGGAAGGAACACCAGGAACTCATGGCATTTGGTGGGAAACATTAAAATAGTTACTTTGAAAAAACTATTTTGAACCATCAGAAAGAGTAAATTGTCCTTGGGATTCTGTTATCTCATAAAAGAACAAATAAAAATTGATTCATATATTTGTGCATGATATATTTTTTCATAATATGCAAAATCAAGTTCTGATGTTGTGCAAAATTTAAGTGTCTATAGAAGATACATGATTTATGGGAGCAGAAATAATTTTATCCAAAACTGAAGGATATTGTCTATCCAAATAAACAGGAAATATCTAAGAGACTTTGGACTCTTAGAAACTAGTATTACTGGGTAAGATTCATTTTCTTTCTTTCTTTTTCTTTTTTTAAAATTTTTATTATTTTATTTTATTTTAATTGTTATTCAAGTACAGTTTTCTCTCTTTTACTCCCATCCCAGTCCACCCCCCAGTGCTCCCCACCTCCCTCCCATATCCACTTCCCTTAGTTTTTGTCCATGTGTCCTTTATACTTGTTCCTATAACCCCTTCCCTTTCCCCCCTGAAATTCGCTCCCCTCTCCCCTCTGGTTACTGTCATCCCATTTTCTATTTCAATGTCTTTGGTTATATTTTGCTTGCTTGTTTGTTTTGTTGCTTAGGTTCCTGTTAAAGGTGAGATCATATGGTATTTGTCTTTTACCGCCTGGCTTATTTCATTTAACATAATGCTTTCCAATTCTATCCGTGACACCATTAAAATCCTAGAGGAGAACATAGGCAGGAAAATCTCAGATATCTCATGTAGCAACATTTTTACTGATATGTCCACCAGAACAAGGGATATAAAGAAAAGAATAAACAAATGGGATCTCATTAAAATAAAAAGCTTCTTCACAGCTAAAGAAAACAGCATTAAAATAAAAAGAGACCCTACTATATGGGAAAACATATTTGCCAATGATACCTCAGACAAAGGTTTAATCTCCAAAATATACAAAGAATTACACAACTCCACTCCAAGAAGACAAGGAACCCAATTGAAAAATGGACAAAGGACTTGGACAGGCATTTCTCCAAGGAGGACATACAGAGGATTCAGAGACACATGAAAAGATGCTCAACATTGCTAGCCATCAGAGAAATGCAAATTAAAACCACAATGAGATACCACTTTACACCAGTCAGAATGGCCATCATAAACAAAGCAACAAACAAGTGTTGGAGAGGATGTGGAGAAAAGGGGAATCTAGTTCACTGTTGGTGGGATTGCAGACTGGTACAACCATTATGGAAAACAGTATGGAATTTTCTAAGAAAACTAAAAATGGAACTGCCTTTTGACCCAGAAATTACACTACTAGGATTAGATCCCAATATCCCTGAAACACCATTCCAAAAGAACCTATGCACCCCAATGTTCATAGCAGCACAATTTACAATAGCCAAGTGTTGGAAGCAACCTAGGTGCCCATCAGTAAATGAATAGATCAAAAAGCTATGGTACATATACACAATGGAATTCTATGCAGCAGAAAGAAAGAAGGTAAGCTTCATTTTCAAGAAAAAGAGGGAAGAAAAGAGAAGAGTGATAGCAGAAATATATATATGAGGTCTGTCCAGAAATAGTACAACCATTGTTAATACAACAAGGACCATTTGCGCAACATTGATGTAACCTGGCAGCCATAGAGTAGATTAGAATGTGCATGCACGAACAATGTTGACTCCACTGTACTAGTCAGTGAGGGTGGTAGACAGCCTCATTGAGTGAGCATGTGTACTGTGTGGCCATCATATTCAAAATGACTGGGTGAGTAGAGCAATGAATCTGCATCAAATGTTGCTTTAAGCTTGGACATTTCTTCACAGAAACTATTCAGATGATTCAGAAGGCCACAGCTGTGGGAAACTGGTGACTGGCAACTTCATTATGACAATATGCACACTCATGCATCACATCTCATGCAGAGATTTTGGCAAAATATCAAATCACCCAGGTGACTCAGCCCACCTATAACCATGTTTGGTACCCTGTGACTTCTGGCTTTTCACAAAACTAAAATCACCTTTGAAAGGGAACAGATTTCAGATCATCTATGAGATTCAGAAAAACATGACAGGGTAGCTGATGGTGACTGGGAGAATTTTTTGAGGTCCCAAGGATCCTACTTTGAAGGGGACAGAGGTGTCATTGTCCTAATTACAATGCTTCTTGTATCTTCTTCAATAAAGTCTCTATTTTTCATATTACATGGATGAATACTTTCTGGACAGGCATTTGTGTGTATTTGTGTATATGTATATGTTTTTGTGCATCTTTTAAATGGCATCCTAACCTAGAATTAACCCCAACCTTGTATGAGTCACATCCACCATGCTCTTCCCAGGTAGAGAATTGGCCCTGTGTGCAGGGCTGGTGGAAGAATCAGGTGAAATTTGAATTGGCATCTTAGTGTCAGACTTATGACAAATTCAGTTATCATGTTTTCTGACATGATGTACATTAAATTGCCTGCCTTCTGGCTCTGAGGAAGTCCTGAGTGTCCCTATGCAGTATTGCAGGAACTTAGCATGAGAGACCTGTCACTTGAGCTTTGAACAAGTGTAAGCACCTGGAAGAGCCACCCACCTTGCACAGAGTCTTGCTACTGATACAGACAGATGAGCCAATTTGAGCAGTGGTATACCCCCAGGACTATCAGCCTCTATATCTGAGACTTCAGGGCTTTAGGGGTCAGGGCTGCTAACTCTGGGAAGAGACCATTACTGCAGAGCTAAAAGTGAGAAGTGAAACTGGTATCTTCCCAAATCCGAGGGACTGACTCTGGTTACCTAGCTCCAGAAGGAAGGATCTATAGGCTGTACAATACCAGGTGGCACTAGATTTAGGCCCCAAATGAGATATGATCTGGAACACAGCAACACAGTCACCCTATTATTTCCTGTCTTAAAGCTGAATTTTCTGAGATAGTCAACTGATTTCCAGTTAAGATGGAGATGTAGGTAAACATCACTCACTTCCTTCCACAACCACATCAAAGTTACAACTAAACTACACAACTATCACTCTCAACTGTCAGAAATAAAGTTGAATGGAACTTTTAACTATGGAATTAAAGAAACCACATCCATCCAGACTGGTAGGAGGGGTTGAGATGCAGAGATGGGGAATAGGCTGGTCTCACACCTCTGTGTGGTGGATACAAATTTTGGAGGGATACCCCGAGAGAGAGGGGTCCCAGCCCCACAACAGGTCCCCCAGCCCAAGGTTCCAGTGCCAGAAAGATAAGCCTTCATAACTTCTGGTGGCAAAAATCAATGGGGATGGAGTCAGTGGAAGAAACTGCTGGATTCCCAAGCAGTGTCTCTCAAAGAATGTGCACATGGACTTACTCAGACTCACTCCCTCTTAGCTCCAGCACCAGGGTAGCAGCTTGAAAGGCACCAGTGGCATATGGGGAGGAACTGAAGTGCCTGCTATCAAGGTGAGAGCTGGAGGAAAGCTTTTACCCAGGCCAAATGGTGGGCAGAATTCATTGTTCCTTTTCGGACTCTTCCCCCTCAAAGCCATAGAGCCAGCAGGGAGGTGCCATTTCTGAGACTCCATCAACCTGGCTAACACAGTTTGTCCCACCATGGTGATTCCCTGAGGCTCTAACCCAACCCAATTTACAGGCCAATCAAGCTGTTAACAGTGGCATTTCCACATAAATGACTTGTATTGGGCCATGCTTCACATCTTAAATCCTCTTTAAAAAGCAACAGCTGACTTCAGTGACCACCCAGCCTCTATACCTCTTGCTAAGTTCCCAGGTCTTGCACTAGCAACAGCCAAACTAGGTTCACAGCTTGGCTTTGCCTGGGAACCTACAAGCCCACCACAAATAGCATCCCTCTGCAGATTGCTTTGTAGCTCATGCACCTTGCCTGCACAACCTGGGAAATCCTAGAGCCTGTGCACCCAATGGACAGTTACAGACCACATTGGAGCACCACCACACTCTCCCTGCACAGCTGATCTTTCACAGAGGGCAGAGGTTGGTGGCCAGTAGTAAAAGCCAGTTCTTGCACTTGACTGGACTGAGTAAATACCTCCCATCAACCTACCAAGAACAATCAAAGCTCAACTCCTAGGGATGGTGTACTCAGCCTACACAGAGGGTATGCCTTGAGTACGCAGCTTGAATACTAGGGGAGGCTGTGCCCCTGGACCCTACAGGACACCTACTACATTAGGCCACACTCCCAAGACAAGGAGTCATAGCAGCTCTACCTAATACATAGAAACAAGCACAGGGAGGCTGCCAAAATGAGGAAACAAGGAAATATGGCTGAAATGAAAGAACAGAACAAAATCCAGGAAAATAATTAAACAAAATGGAGATAAGCAATCTATCTGATGTAGAGTTCAAAACACTGCTTATAAGGAGGCTCAAGGAACCTAGTAAGTACCTTAACAGCATAAAAAATATTCAGTTAGGAATGAAGGATTCCCTAATTGAAATAAAGAACAATTTACAGGGAATCAGCAGAATGGATGAAGCCAAGAATCAAGTCAGTGATTTGGAACATAAGGAAACAAAAAACAATCAATAAGAGCAACAAGAAGAAAAAAGAATCCAAATAAAATGAGGTTTGTCTAAGGAGCCTCTGGGAAAACTTCATGTGTTCCAAAATTCACATCATAGGGGTGCCAGAAGGAGAAAAGAAAGAGCAAGAAATTGGAAATCTATTTGAATAAAAAAGAAAGATAACTTCTGTTTAGGAAATAGACATGCTCAAGGAAGTAGACATGCAAGTCCCGGAAGCACAGAGAGTCCCAAACAAGAAGGAGGCAAAGAGGCCCATAAGACAACCCATAATTAAAATTCCAAAGGCTAAAGATAAAGAAAGAATCTTAAAATCAGTAAGAGAAAAGTGGTTTGTTACTTATGAAGCAGTTCTCATAAGACTATCAAGTGATCTCAAAAGAAACTTTGTAGGTTAGAAGGGACTGACAAGAAATACACAAAGTCATGCAAAGCTAGGGTCCTATAGCCAAGATTGCTCTACCAGCAAAGCTATCATTTAGAATCGAAGGGCAGATAAAGAGCTTACCAGAAAAGAATAAACTAAAGGAGTTCATCATCACCAAATCACTATTACATGAAATGTTAAAGGGACTTATTTAAGAAAAAGAAGAAGATTAAAACTATGAACAATAAAATGGTTATACATACCTACCAATCAACTATTGAATCTAAAAAAAAAAAAAACTAAGCAAACAAGAAGAACAGAGACAGAATCATGGATACAGAGAGCATTTTGATGTTTGCCAGATGAAAGGGGGGGATTGGGGGAATAAGCGAAGAGGTGAGGGGGTTAAGAGGTACAAATTTGTAGTTACAGAATAGCCATGGGCATACAAAGTACAGTATAGGAAATGGAGTAGCCAAAGAATTTATATGCATGAGCCATGGACATGAACAAAGAATGTAGGGATTGCCTGAGGGAGTATAGAGTGCTTGGTGGAGGTGGACAAAACTGGGACAGCTATAACCAATAAAATATAATTTTAAAATACTGGGTTTTCCAAAATTTGTTCCAAAGAACAAAACTCCTTTTCAATGCTTGGGTGGATGATACATAAATTTCCCCAGACCAAGAAATTTTGGGAGCATATTCTCTCTGGGCTTGGAGATCCAGCATCCCTCTTCACCCTACTGAGGCTCCTAAAAGACCCCAGTACACTAAAACCACTTTGCCTCAAACTGCTGCTACATCCCCTTTTCCTGATACTCTGAGGTGGATGTTGTTATGTGAAAGGGTTTCCAAATGTTCTCTGGATGGGGCTAGGAAGCAGGCCAGCACCAGGTAAGATGCAAGGCTTCCTGCAGGGAGGTGTGGGCCAACTCTCTTGGGGATGCCCTGATGGCTGGTCAGAAAAAGTTAAGCATTTGGACAGAAAGTGTTGCTCAGACAACACAAATTTCTCGCAACATCTAGGACTACTCATATCAATAACTTTCTGTTCCTTGGGGCAGGCGGGCACCTCACAGGCTGGGCCAGAGCAAGACCGCTGGTAGAGGATGCTGGAGGCCTGGAGGGCTCTTAGAAGGCTCTTTCAGTAGAATAAGTAAGATGTGACAGTGACAGGGCCAAGAGGAGGGGAAAGATGGATTAACTGGGGAAAAGTGGCATGGAGAAAAAGAACTAGGAGGGAGAGCACATGTGTTATATGCGTGCTCAAGGACCTGGTGACCACCTGTATTGACAGACACCAATGGAAATACTGAGTCAGCACAGGAGCAAAGACAGTGGCCCAATCCTGGCTGGGCAGGGTTGTAGGAGACCATTCTGTGTGGCATGGGCCCAGCTCCCAGTGGAAAGCAAGGTCCGATGCACAGGACCCATGCCCATAGATAGGTTCTCCTGTGGGGAATCAGGCCTGGAATGTACCTAGGCCACTTTGAGACTTGCTTTTGCTAAAGCTCCCTCACCTGAAATTGAGGCAGCAAACATTTACTGCAAAGTAACTTCCTAAAATCCATGCTAAACCTTCCAAGGATGAGTGTAACCTGTTCAACCACTTTTTCTTTTTCATTTGCAAATATTCTTCTTCTATGATGTGATTAACGGCATCAGTTCCTTTGCATTCTGTAAAAGGTGACCTCCTAAAGTGAACCTGTGCATAGTAAGTGAGGACTATCATGTAATGTGCCCAGAAAAAGAAATAAAGGCCAGTCATGGAGGAGGCTGCAATCATATTTATAAGGGCATGCTTGCCCTTTTCCTCCACAGGACTCAGTAGTCCATGTGAATTTCTTGTAACCCATCCACAATGTGGTGGACCCACGAGCTGGAGTCCGCATCACAGATTCAATGTGGGGAAGGTACATATATGGTTTATTTGACCCAACACAGCACAATGTAAAACAAATAAAATTAAATTAAAACCTAGGCAAGAACACCTTGTTTAAGAATGCAAAAATGTGCAATTTGTTTGTGAAAATTGTCCATGAAAATAGCTTTATTTTATTTTATTTTATTGTTGTTCAAGTACAGTTGTCTCCATTTTCCCCCTATCACTCCCCCTTGCCCCACCCATCCTCATCTCCCACCCTGGAGATGGGAGAGTTTTATTGAAATGGAAAATAGACTTAGGAAAAAACAGATCTTGAGTAATAAATAATCGTTAATTTATATATTTAATTATGCATTAACATGACAGGTATGACTTGATTGCATCTCATTTGAGTGATGTTGAGTCACATTTATAATTTTCTGAAGAATGATAAAGGCCATCTACAATGAACCAATCCTTTATTCATTCCAATGTTGAACCACCTACTGGACCACGTGTCTGGTAACTATCAAGTGTTTAACAGATGTTTAATAAATTAATGTTATTGGATGAATAAAAACACTATTCCAAGATATCAAGAAAATGATAGAAACATATAAGATGTGGCCCTTTCTCTTGAAGGATCAGGCTGACAGTCATTAATTCTTCCACTTCTTGGAAGCCAGAATCACTCAGCTAGAGGTCTCCTTATCAGAGCCAAATCACCTGGGCAAAGCCAATATAAGCCCAAAGTAATTGACAAAGACTTGTTTATTCAGACCACACAGATTTGCAAAATCTTCCTCACAGGACCTGAGCAACATCTGCTGCAATTAATCAAGCAATCGTTTTAAGTGCACCCCACACAAGGATCACCATCTTTCTTGTCTTTTCTCTGCAGGCTCTGTCCTGTCCTTGGGAGGTGGCAGGTCTCAGAATACAGTTTCTGAGGGTCAGGACCTGGGATTAGTCTGGGCCAGGATCAGGGTAAGTTTTAAAATCAGTGAGTATATGGGTAGGTAAGGGCATTCTGAAAATAAAAGTAAGGAGAAAACTTCATTGTTCAGAACTGCAAGGCCAAAGAGAATCATAGAAGAAAGATTCTGTGTAGAACATTGGGAGAAAAATATCAGTTCTTATCTTTGTTCTTCTCCCTCCTCTTTGCCCTCTTTTACTCTAGGTCAAACAGATAGCAAGTAATCAACAATTAAATGTGCTTTCTAGTGTAAAGCCCTCCTTAGGAGAAATTACATGTTAAGAGTAGAACAATGAGCTAACTCCCCTCATTCCCTTTGGCAAACTTTAAGCATGCTGGTTACAGCATGTGAATGGGGCTATACCCAAAGAGGTTGCAAAGCATAGCAGATTAGAATGTATCCAGGAGGTATGGATGCAATGCCTGGAGTATGATTCTGAGACTGTGTTATCTCCCATTATATTTATTCTTCCTCTCCAAAGGAGAATTGCTGCGTGGGCCAGTCCTGCAGGGGGGTTTCGGCTTATGCTGCCTGCAATAAGCCTGAAAGTACTGTTCATAATCAGCTGGGGCAGGTCTTCTGCGGCTCGTTTATGATGGGGAAATGGAGTCCCTTTCATCATCCATTCTTGCATTAGACAAAATCCTTCCCAATTCCCAGTATAAGAAACCAAGATGAGGACTGGCCAAGACTGGGAGTGTGAGGAAAATCTCCGCCCACTGGTTGTCATATGCTCCTCTGTCTATACGGAGTAGAAAGAAGACCCTGAGAACAGCTGCAGACCTGTTAGGGGAAGGAAGCATTAAGGCGCAGGTAGGAAGCCCTCCACTTTATAAAATTAAGGAAAATAAGGTCCAAAGTGGTTAGTTACACACAAAAGGACCAGAGCTAACCATGGCTGAATGAGAGCTACTCTTGAGTCCCCTCCTGGAGCTCTGTTTTCTACTAAACACTGCTTTATTGAAACTGCCTGCAAGGTCACAGTGAACCAGAGGCCCTTCTGAGATAAACTGATGTCATGTTCTTCCTCAGATTAGGAAATAGGAGAAGAAGAATGCAGGAGAATTTCTGGCGTGACAAAATTTAGAAAGATTTCTTTAAATGTAGTTGCAGTCTGAGGAAAACCTATATTCATAATGACTGAGTACTGGGCAGCTTTAATATTGATGTCATAAATTTATTGACATAAAAAGACATTCACAACATATTTTGTGTGGAAAAGCATGCTATCGTTAAGTTTTATGTCACTGAAACACATGGTCACATGTGCACTCATATAAACACTGGGAAAATCACCATGTTATCGTGGTAATAAAAAATTGTTTCTAGGTGGTGGATTTTAGGGGAACTTATATATTTTATCTTGTTTTTTTTTCATCTGTATTGATAACTTTCCTCTGAAACAATGTGCAGCACTTGTGAAATAATTTATTTATTCTTAATAAGTGGAAACAAGTGCAGGTTTTGTTACCTAGTTAATTTCAATTGTCTACAAGATTTATCCCCCCAGGACTATGCATGATGAGCTTTCCAGCCAGGTTCCCTACCCAAGCAAGGAGTCCTTTGCTGTATTCTGAGGCCCAGTGAGTGACTAATATGACAATGGTGAAAAAAGATGCCTCATAAGAGTCAAGAAGGTAGCATCATCATGTGGAAGAGGAAGTTCCCAGAGTCCTCTCAGAGTTTTGTGTGTGATATGCACATTCAGGGTTTCCTAGCTTTATCTTCTGTTCTGTTTGGAGTTCCCCTGGGAAATGTCAGGACAAGAGTCATTGGAGGTGACTCAGTGTTTGGTTGTCAAAACAGACAGACAAGTCCAGAAAGGCAGCATGAAGAAAAGACTGCCAGGACTTCACAGCCATGGGTGCATATCAATGGGAACAGGGAGCCCACATTATGCTTCCATTTCTGTCATTGGTCACCTTGCAAGGTACCTGGTCCCACTGTTCAATACATGTTTGCTAAATAAATGAGTGGCTAAATAAGTAATCTCAATTGAATTTTCTGCATGATGTGGTCATTTTTTTTCTGCAACATTCCTAACTGATGGTTATTCAGCCATCCCTAGCGTGCTTCTGGAGACCTGGCACTCACTGCCACATGTGGGAAGGCATGGCAATTCCTAGAGTTGTATCTGTTAGAAAGACCTTTCCTTTATGTTTAGAAGAATGATTCTCACACTGAAGCATGAATCATAACCACCTGTAAGACTTGTTAAGACATAGATTGCTGGGCCCCACCCCAGAGTTTCTGATCCAGCAGGTTTGAATGGGCCCAAGAATTGTTATTTGTAACAAGTTCCCAGAAGATGCAGATGCAGCTGGTTTCAGCACCACACTTTGAAAAGTTCTGTTTTTCAGACTGTTTAATGTTTTCCTTTATTTCTACCCTATTCTTATAACCTATGGGGAAAAGGCAGAGTCCCTAAAAACAAAACCACACACACACTCACACACACATCTCACACATATACCACACTGTCGTGCACTCTCACTGTTATGCACTCTCACACACCCTCACATTCACACACTCTTTCACACTCACATACTCTCCCACACACTTTCATACCCTCATTCTCATATGTACACAAGCACAACACCCCACTTGTGTCTCTAGCTTTATCCCCTAAAAGTGCACACGACTAGCCCCTCCTATGTAGAACTGTTTAAATGTGGACATAACTCTCATATTTTCTTAGTACTTTCCTGACAGACATCTTACAAAACAAACAATACATCTGGGAAACCAGAGCAGGAGAGGATGTGTGTTTTGCCTAAGGCCCAAGAACCACCGTGAGCATGGATAGAGCCTGGACACTGGTCAGTGATTCTGCTGCCCCAACTTCCTCCTCACTGCTGTCAGAGTGAGGTGGTATGTGCATTTGCCTCAGTAATGAATGACCTCTACCCAGCCTCCTGCCAATGGTTCTGCATTTACATTACTGTATCCTCCAAAGGTTCAGGTCAGGATTGGAGTTAGGGGTTGAGAGGTAAAATCTTACAGCCAGCCAGATACCTGGGACAGAAATAGCAGTCATAATACAGCTCCTCGCCCCACCCAGCTGTGGCAGGCTCACCTTTGCTTCCTGATTTCACCCTTCTCCGGCACACCCACTACTTAGTCCAGTGCAGGCACAACCCTGTGGGGTATGTTGGGGTGGGCCCCACCCCGGCAATGAGAAGCTAAAGAATGAAGGCAAGTCCTTGAGAGGGACAGTTTCAGGAAGCAACTGATCTGCTTTCAGAGGCTCCTGAAAACGCACCCTTATGCTGTGTTCTCTCACTCTCTCTGCCTCTCACTCCTGCTCCCTAGGATCACCTTCCAAATAAACTTCTCTCCAGTCCTCATCTCAGTAAGGGTTAGCTAAATGAATGAGTAAACAAAGATGTGACTAGGCCTGAACTCTGTGTCTGACGAGTGAAGGCCTCCAAGGAATGGAATCTTTACAGAAGTTCAGGCACAGCCAAGCCCACCTGGGCTACAGGTTCTCAAAGACACAATTTACCACCTGCAGGAAATTTAGTCTTCTCGGGGCCTAGGACCAACATCTGCCCAAGATTTGTGCCCTTTACAATAAATACGTGGATAGAGGCAAATCTAACCTTTCTGTGTAGGAGTTTATTTGGCCTAGTGAAGTGTACTCAATATCGTTATACACGCTATAATCTCTGTTTCTAACCTTCAGATGGCCCTCCTGGACACTACCAAGCTACAAGAACACACCCTAAATGTGTGGCCAGGGCAGGCCTGATTCTCATATAAGATTTGCACCTCCGAGAACTGGTCTAACTCTATCATATTATTCTGTCTGTCTAAGCTCCTCTTCTTATATGTCCTAGAAAGAGATGGCCGCTTTTGACAGTTGATTTTTTATATGTCACACTTCTTGTAACCCACAGCAGTACTACCAGAGACTAGAAAATTTTGAGAAGAGAAGTGGAAAGAGACCTGAGCATCTGGCATTGACCTAGAGAGTAAGATAGACTAAAGTAGAGATTTTCAGTGTCTGAGTCCCATCTTATGCCCCCCCCTTCACAGCCTGGCAGGCAGTGCTAATTCTGCCCTTCAGAATATTTCTCAACACCCAGATCCAAGCTCCTCCTCTAGTCCCCTAGAGCTGGTTTCAGAGAGAAGCCACATACCTTTACCAGATCTTTGAACATCTAGCTGAATGCACTATGCCAGAGCCTGTGAGGGGTACATGGGGCTGTACCATCCAGAAACTTAGAAGATATACACATGTAGAGCATTTACAAGGAGCTATGAGAGTTCTCAAGGAGCAGAGAGAAGACTCATCCATAGGGAAAGGCCTGGAACAAGAGGTGGCCTCAGAAGTGTGTCTTGAAGAACAGGTTGGATATGGGCTGGCACAAGTACAAGAGTAATGATTAACCCAAAGAACACAGTTGAGAAACAGATGACTAAAGAACAGAGAAGTAAGGTGAATGAGAGACACATAAGTCTCAGCAAGCAGGGAAGCATCCAGTCAGATTCAGGGGTAGAGGACTTTTGTTCATCCCAGAGACACACTTCTAATTAGTGACTAAGCAGGGTCACCTGCTATCCCATTAGGGTGACCACACAGAAGAGGTGAGACTCCATCTTGTCCCTGAGGCCAGGAATCTCCGTTCACAGGGACTAGCTTGAGTTGCCTTACTGATAACTAGAAGTCACCTGCAGGCTTCCCAGAGGTAAGTTGTATGGGTTCCATAATGCTTCTGGGGCAGGCATCAGATATGAGGGAAGGATGGAGACAGTGCCCATTGTTATCCTGCCATGGAAGTGTGACCTCTCAGTGCACAGTCAGTCAGTGGACAGCACAGACCTGGCTGTGTCCTCACAGGTGGCTCCAGAAGAAAGCAGGTCTAGTACCTCTGAGATAATCACAATGAAGTCACTGCCCTCTGCAGATGCAGGAAAACTCCCTCACAGAGGTACCCAGGAGCTGTATCTTTTCTTACCCGGGGTCCAGGAGGGACGGACGGAGGCAACCCTGAAGCTTGCCTCAGCTCTACTATTAAAGGCCTACTCAGGTATGGGGAAAAGGATATGCTTTTAGTTGTACTCTTAGAACTAAAAGGTTGGTCTTTAATCAGACTGATGCTGACCAAGAGAAGAATTCTTTCTCCACCACACACCCTTACAGACACCCTATATCTGGCCTTGTTCCTTGTGATGGACACTGAAAACTCTTAGAGACCTGGCCCCTGTCTTTTGAAAGGTGGATGTGGCATTCTTCCGGGGATCCTTCTGAGATGGTAGACTTGGTTGGGGATGTTGGGCACCTGGAGAATGCTACCTGAAGCACCTTGACCCAATAAACCCAAGACCTTGGTCTCTGTGTCTGCAGCAATGCTAATTGTCATTGAGCTTGGTTAGGAGACACACCCACTGTGAAGCTTACATTAGTCACATCATAAGAGCTTCCTGCCCAGATCCCCACTGACCTGACCTCATCCTCCTTTTAATGTAGTAATCTACCCTCGCCTTGTCCCAGGGAGGAAGTGGTGTCCTCTGTGCCACTGTGGAGAGGCAGCAGAGTTGGGTTTATTGCACTACTGCATGGGCTGTGGTTGAATTATTGCCCAAGACTTGCCTGTCTTAGCTATAACTATCTCAGTTATCTCTTGCTACAAAATAAACTACTCCAAAACTTAAATCAACACTAATTTATCATTTCTCACAAGTGTGGGTTGACCAACCATGTGCTAGTTTACTGTTCACAAAGCTGGTGTTGGCTGTGTTAAGAGGGTTTCCACAGGAGTGGAGCATTCAAGAGAGCTCAATCACATACCTGGCACCTTGGCAAACAACCAGGGGATGCCACAGCCAGGAGAGATCTCAGGATCTCTACCTCTCCACAGAGACCTATTTCATGGCAGCTCAGATTATCAAAGCACAAATGAAAAGGCTGTCAGGCCTTCTAAAGGTTTCTAAAGGTTCAAGCCCTGAGTGACAGAGTCACTTCTGTTATAGCCAGTTGGTCATATGTCAACTCACATTCACTATGTATTGGATGACACAAGAGCATCAGTATTGTGAAGTTAGCTTTCGATAAATTTCCTTTCACTGTCTCAAACCTCAACACAAGCCCCAGTTTCCAATGAAGGAAATGACCATGCCAGTGACATCACCAGAATTCTGCTTATCTTGAGGGATTATTAAAATACTAGAAAAAGACAATTTCTCATCTTAGCTACTTAACAATTTACTTTAGTTTTATTATATTTTTGAAAGTCCTGATCAGCATTTTATCTTTGAAAACATCTATCTGCCAAATGCCACCAAATAAGCATTCCCTTTACAGGAAGCACTTGCATGGGGGACATGCTGTTCTTTTCTACTGCTGTCACTGTGTGTCATCACCTGACACAGTTCTGCCATCTGAATGGGATGGAGGGATCCTGATGTAGTGAGCTGGGTCACCGTCCAGCCTTGCACAGGCCCTGAGGTCACTTAGCTCCAACTGTCTTAAACCAGCAACTTTTTTAAAAATACATTTTATTGATTATGCCATTACAGTTGTCCCATTTCCCCCCCTTCATTCCCCTCCACCCTGCACACCCCCTCCCTCCCACATTCCCCCCCACTTTAGTTCATGTCCATGGGTCATAAGTTCTTTAGCTTCTACATTTCCCACACTACACTTGCCCTCTCCCTGTCTATTTTCTCCCCACCTTCTATGCTACATATTCTCTGTACCTCCTCCCCCACCTCCTCCCACTCCCTTGTTGCTAACCTTCCAGGTGATCTCCATTTCTCTGTCTCCGCTCCTGTTTTAGGTGTCCACTTAGTCTACTATTGTTTTAGGTGTGGATGTTAATAAATGTGAGTTTGCTGTATTTTCACTGTTCATATTTTTTATTTTCTTTTTCTTAGATAAGTTCCTTTAACATTTCATATAATAAGGGCTTGGTGATGATGAACTCCTTGAACTTGACCTTATCTGAGAAGCGCTTTATCTGTCCTTCCATTCTAAATGAAAGCTTTGCCGGATAGAGCAATCTTGGATGTAGGTCCTTGCCTTTCATGACTTGGAATACTTCTTTCCAGCACCTTCTTGCCTGAAGGTCTCTTTGGAGAAATCAGCTGACAGCCTGATGGTAACTCCTTTGTAGGCGACTGTCCCCTTATCTCTTGCTGCTTCTAGAATTCTCTCCTTCATTTTAATCTTAGCTAATGTAATTATGATGTGCCTTGGTGTGTTCCTCCTTGGATCCAACTTCTTTGGGACTCTCTGAGCTTCCTGGAGCTCCTGGAAAGCTATATCCTTTACCAGATTGGGGAAGGTCTTTTTTATTATTTGTTCAAATAAGTTTTCCACTTGTTGCTCTTCTTTTTCCCCTTCTACCCCTGTAATTCAGATGTTGGAACCTTTAAAGATGTCCTGGAAGTTCCTAAGCTTCTCCTCATTTTTCCGAATTCTTGTTTCTTAATTCTTTTCTGTTTGGTTGTTTCTTTCTTCCTTCTGGTCCACTGCATTGATTTGAGTCCCAGTTTTCTTCCCATCACTATTGGTTCCCTGTGCATTTTTCTTCATTTTACTTATCATTGCCTTCATTTCTTCATCTAATTTGAGAGCAAAATCAGCTTTTAGTCAAAATCACTGGCTCTAGCATCTCAGATGTCAGCTTGACTGACCTCTGTACCTTCCCAGAGATGGAACCTTCCTATGGAGGAGTGGCCTCATGAATCAGTTGCTGTTGACCTCCCTGAGCACAGAGCCCTGTGAGGTGTGACTAAAGGCTTCAGAATTATCTTTTGGATATGTGTCTTCATTACTAAGCATTAATCATGCCCCTCTTAAGTAAAATAGTTGAGCCAATTTTGGTTTTAAATTATAAATAAAATTTAAGCATTTGGGACATATATAAGAAGTATCAGTGAATGCTAAATTACTTTTTTTTAGAAAAGGAAAAAGCATGTATTTAGAACTTAACTCAGGACTTTGTGACAATGTCTGAAATTTCTCTTTGGAAGTCAACCTGGAATGAGGCTACATCCAGGAACTCAAGGCTCTGAAAGCAAGGTGGGGGTAGGTGGCGGGAGGGCTGTGGGAGGAGAGTCACCAGCCCAGTATATCCGCCAGAACCAGTCTGAGGATGTCAAACTAACAGAAGAAAAATCATGGGTTATAACTGCATTATTTTTCTAAATTGTATTTCATTTGCCCATGGATATAAAATGCCTGTTTGTGGCAAACTTAAGGTCATATTAGAATGAGAACCTTTCTGAAATATTCATGGATGACCTAAAGAAACACAATGATAAACATAACTACCTCCTAGATCATGTACCTTTTTCTTTACAGTGGAGATATATAAATAAATAACATGAGTAGAATTTTACTTGTAGCTGTCCCATGAACTGTTCGCCTCCAACATGAAACATGAAGACCACTTTTTCACATTAGGAAAGTTTAAAATGGCCCTTTTCCTACAGAAGTAGTTAGCACATTAGGAAACCAAGTGTCCACCCCCACCACGCACACCCCACTTCTGTCCCAAGCCTTCCTTCCATCTTGATGAATGGAGTGAGGCTGAAATCTGCAATATCCCTGGGCATTTAAGATAAATTGTAGTTGATACCATTCCTTAACCCCTTTTCTCCCTCCCATGGCCTAAGCAAATCTTACCCAAAGCAAGTCAGACAGAACCTTCTGCTTTAAGGCAGAAGAGGGGTCTGCAAAAGTGGCAGGCTGAGGTTCCTCCACTTCCCAGAAAAAAAGAAAGCCATTTTTCTCCTTAGAAGTGGCTTCCTTGTCTATTAACAGCTCCTGGGGCAAGCCTGTGCTGAGGAAAGGCAGAGTCCCAACTGGACACAGTTCACCCAGGTAACTAACCACTCTTCTAGTTAGAGTTGGTCCCATCAAACCCCTGGACTAATAAGAGGAACATCTGTAGGTGTCGTGGTTGGGAATTGGGGGTGAAAGAAAGTGATTCTAGGTCAGCACACCTTTGTGGAATTTAAAAGAAAAGAAATGCCCTTACCACTACCACCACCTCCCTTGCATCGTGGACCAACCGTGCTCCCTCTAGAGCAGCTCTGACTGGGCCCTTCCAAACTCTCAGATGATGCTGTGGGACAATTAGGTCTAAAATTAGTCCATCTGTGGCTCACAGAAAAGGGTTTAAAATCAGAGACCTTGTCCCCTATGCCTTTCACCACCCAGCAAAGAGTAAGAAGCTTTTTCTGTCTCCTTCACCTAGTTCACAGCAATAGCTGGAGGTTTATTTCCTTGTAAGGGGGTCTCAGTACATTGATTTCTTTGTCTCATCACTGAAGCTTTTGGCTGGAGGGAAGTGGGGACTGAACCAGGGCAGAGTCCTTTACTTTTGCATTCTCTGACCAGCCAGGATATGGCAAAGCACCAGCCCAATGCAAAACAGCTCACTGAAGAGTGGGCTTCTTGAAGAAGCCCACTTATTGTTGTTAAGGGCATGAATGCCTGTTTCTGCTCACTCATAGATATGATAAAGATTTCATCAAATATCATGGAGAAAGCTTAATTGGGATAAGGGACTAACTAGAGTAATTTGGGATGCTCCTGTCACCCCAACCCCAGTCTGTCATATGACTGTGTTGTTTTAGCCCAGTTGAGTCTGGCAGAAGCCATACTAAGTCTATTCTCAAGGCAATTAGCAATCTGTAGGGACCCAACTGTTGGGTACATCTGTACTGTGTCCTTCTGTCATCTCCATTTCCAAATAAACACTAGCAACACTTCGATTAAAGTATGAATGTCCAAGCCCCATCATTGGATTATAACAAAAGCCAAAGCAGGGAACTAACCGAACAGAAGAACTTTCATAAAAGTAAGTTCTCATACTGTCAGTATCCAATGATCTTAGCAGGGACCTTATCTTAGGGACTAAAATCTATTATTGAAGAAAAGGCAGAAATCTGAGTTGAAAAGAAACTTTTATGGCCTTTTAACACAACTTCTCCATTTCCCCAGGGATGCTGGATATTTGTCCCAGGTGACCCTACTAGGGAGCAGCAGACATCTGGTATCAGGAATGTGGAGGTGGGTAGTATTCAAGCTACCTGGCTTATGCCAAGGTTGAGTGATATGAGAACACATAACAGGGTGGGAGGCAGAACTGTCCAGAGCAAGATGACAGCCAGAGACATCAAGCCAGCTGGTCTTGCAAGGTGAATGGTATGGATTAGATGGCATTTCAGAACTTTGCCCACACATGGAAACCACCCACCTCAAGGACTCACAAAGCCAAGTTAGTTAACAACTGTCCCTAAAAACAATTCCTCAACATTCTGTTATTTTCAGTGCCAGCAGGGTCTATCAGTCAGCATTTTAGAAGACTCAGAAATCATAAAAATTCAGAGGCTCTTAAAAATAATGCTAGACTTGATAAATGACCACATGGACAATATTTCTAGTTAAATGTAAAACTGCTGAAGATCCCCACCTGTGTTCATTATGTTTTATATGGAGAGGTAGGGAAGGATGCCCTCTGGAATCCAGCATGGAGGGAAGTATATCTCTTTACACTTGTATAATGTGCTTTATTTAGTTAGCTAATGAATAAAAGCCATGTAACTCATAGCATTTCACCTTTCCCTCTGTCTACCAGGGAACTAGATGTGACCCATATACATGATTCAGCAGTCATTCTTAGAACAAATTTCATTTTATGGCTTTGTCTCCCTTTTCAGTACATGTTTATTTTTTTTTTTATTTTTTACTCATCTTGTTCTATTTGTTTTACCATGTAATTCTCTTGAATCGTTTTTGAAAATAGGAGAGTGCAAATTGCATTTAAAGAATGTTTTAACCTTTCCTTTAAAATCTCTTTCATATATATTATTTAATTTTTTCCTCAAAATCCAGCAAAATTGCTGAGAGTCTCCTGAACCTTCCAAGGGTTAGGTAATATTCCCTCTGGTCATGGAGGTTCTCTGCAGACTGCTAACTCACCTGGCTACACTGTGAAGCACTGAGCCAGCCATTGGGGATCAGAGCACCTATGCCGCTGGTGATGAAAGCTAAGCCCTAGCTCCAATGTGTATTTCAATACGGCAGAAAGTCTCTAAAGAACAGCTTTGTTTACTTGGAAAGTAACATGCAGAGAAATTCTCTATTTGCTCTCGGTTCCATTCTGTGCTTAGTTTGTCATATCCTCCCACTCTCAGGAAGCCCAGGTGCAGCCTGTAGTGCTAGGAGGACAGGGAACACTGCTACTTTTTATCCCCAAATGCCTGCAGCCAACTAGAGTCTGTGGTTCCCCAGTAGATGGTTCATAAATATTTGCTCAATGAATGTGTCAATTTTAGCAAACCATTTGAGTTCTCTGAGCCTCAGTTTCAACCACACAGGGAGAGTAGCTTAAATGAGATTCAAGGGCATGAAAATGTCTGCAATGTGTGCAGCACTACAGAGCACATGACCATTAGATTTTGTTACTCATGGTCAAGAAATAACCAACAATGTACAGTGAGGCCCCTCCCCCCTGTGAACTTGCATCTCCACTGACCCAGGAACATATTCTGTTTTAAGAAAGTGGCAAAATATTTACTCAGTGGAAATACAATTGTGCTGATCTGAAAAGATTAAGAAAGAAGAAATCCTGAATGGCTCCATGTTGCCTCTGAAGCTTCTTCCAGCCAATGTCTCTGCATTGAGAAGGGAAGTTCAGATCAAGAGGATAATGGGCAAAAGGCCAAATGATGCCATGGGCCTTCTGAATATGTCAAAATCAGCCCTTGAAGGTTGCACTCTGCTTCCACACATCACACCCATGGAGGGCCATCCTATAATCCTCATTAATGGGGAAGACCAAACTTCAGGCCAGACCCCTCCGCTGTCACCCAATTCCAGCTGTATCTCTGGGTAAAAAAATAAAAATAAAAATAATTCAACTGTTATAATTGTGATTCTCCACCAGACATGGAAGCAATTCTGGAAAACCTACATTGAACTAGTGCCAACATTTTGGGACAACACATAGCAGTGCTGCCCCAAAATGGGGGACAACTACATTGCATGAGTGGTCAAAATTTGTCTTTGTCAATATTTGTGTTTTAAAGGTAGATCATAGCCTTAAAAAAAGAGATCACATTTTATTTATTATTTTTCACAATGTTTTACTTTAATATACGAGGTTGGAAACCATTAAACCATTCTATCATTACAAGTGACTAAAGCTTGTCTTGTGGTAATAACCTGCTACTTTGCCCTGGGCGCAGCTATTTCTGCACCCTGCACAGTTCACACTGGACTGGAAGACTAGGGTTCCAGGGTATCCTGAGACCTTCTGAAGACAAGTGCTAGAATGAATCCTTGGTGCACTGCATTCCATTTTTTAAACACTGAGGCAGTGCTTCCCCTCATGAATTGGATCTAGTACTGAAGAGGGTTGAACAAGTAAAGGCAAAGAAAACTGTTTGGTATAACATTTCCTTTCCCCAGGGTTGGACTCCTTAGTGACCAGGAAAACAGGAAGAGGGTGAGGCCTCATTTAAAGAAGGGAAATGCTGAGGAAATGTGGGCAGTGTGCTGGGAGGGGTTGCTTAGAAGGAGGCCACTCCTGGCCTGGGGAACAAGGTCTGAGATCTGCAGGCTTGGGTAGAGTAGGGAGGCTTGGCTTGGGGACAGAGGATGGGACAACCAGTTCTAATATTGTTTCCCAAGGACAATTTATAGTCACAATTGTTGGCCTTTCCTCTGGGTAATTAGACACTCTGGGGGAGCCAGGGAGGCTCATCCATCTTGCCAAAAGGTTTTACTTTTCCTGACATGTTAGCTCTCAGCTGCAGGGACAACTGTTCTGTACACAAGTGCCAGAGTGTTTGGCAATACTGGTCTGAATTCCTCTCACCCAGAGCTGACAGAATCCCTGGAAAACAGCTTTAATTTGACAGAGCTGGGTGTACTTTGGGTCTGTCTATAGCAGATGAGGAAAGAGTATCTCTTTTCATAATTTATTTCTGTAGCAGGTTCACTGTGGAAATCAAAGCAGAGAGGAGACTTACCTCCTTGGCCCAGGCAGTGTGCCTTTTAAAGGTAGCTGGTGTAAAATGCCTTTACCTAGCAAGAAAGAATAAATGAGTCAATAAACTGAATGAAATTGAATTTTAACC
>PVKM010006124.1:0-45304 GCA_004027735.1 Carollia perspicillata | reverse complement strand
GTGGGTTCCCTTAGCCCACAATCTTCTGTCCATAGTCTTCTTTCCATGTTTTTGGTAAAGTCTTCTGTGAAAGTGCCCCCATCAAAACCCAAGCTACAGCAAGAAGCAGATTGCATTAGTGCAAGAGCAGCTACTAATATGCTGTCTAGAACTGATATGGGGGGTGCACTGGGGAATAGATTGAACAAGAAGGGTCTGTAGAAGGCAAACTTTGTGGTAACAAAGCAATGAGATGACCCCCTGTTTCCTGCAGGAGGATGTGATTATTGTTTGAGTAACAAGTATAGTAAGGAAGTGAAAGTTGTTAGGTTGAGGACTGACTGGCTAGAGAGCAGATGGTCTGGCTAATAAGGAAACTAGCCAGAGGACAGAATTTCCCACTGGGTGGGAAGCATATCTGGTGAGAGCAGGGACATAATATGGTTAGGCATTTGAGGGCCTGTGAAATTCAAAGACATAAAGATAGGATGTGAACTTTTGGGCCTTATAATATAGGGCATAATGTGGGACAGGAATAAAGTATATTCCTCTTTCATATCAGCAACTCCATGCTGTTTATATAATAGTACCATAGCATGTGTAAGTCACCATATGTTTCTCAGTCCAATTTCAAAAGCCTTAAACTTAGTGTAAATGACTCTAAGACTTCCACAATAGGTTGAATGTCAATCCCGGGACTTAGGTGGAAATGTTGTCTTAAGTATTTTAGAGGATATTTGGGGTAAACTATTTCAAAGTCTGCTGTCCAAACATTCCTAAACTGTTGAGAAGATGCTAAGAAAAGTCGTAAAAGTGGTACAGTTGTAACAGTTAAGAAGCTGAGTGTTCCACTGAGAGATGTTTCACGTTACCTCTCTGTACCTCTACCCTTTAATCCATAAAATACCAGAACTAGTCTAGATAATCAACAGTCCTTTTGTTTCCAAAATGATCATGATCGTTTAAGTAGGAATATTTTATTTAGTATCTATAAAGTCTAATATTCCAGAATAATCCCCTATTTGTGTATCTCCCCTATTAATCTGTGAGTTGCTTTTCTTGAGCAAGTTGGAATGTCCGTTTTCTACTACATGAACATTCTGTCAATGACTTGAAAACGAACAAACAGCTACAGCTGAATGAGAAATATTTGGGGGGCTTCTAAACGAGTCCAAATATTTCATGGGTTGTATTATCTTAATGACCTAAACTCACTATTTACCAGCTGGTTATACCATTGAAGTATTTAATTAACTGAATTTCACTGTGAACATTAGTGAACGTCACTTACTGATCCCCAGGTTCTTTATGTGGCACATTTTCTTCTCATACTATAAACCGTCCTATCCATCCCACCTACAATTTGGAGTTTAGTTAGTACAATTCTAGATCCAAAGTGTTCTCTTTATCTGCTTCTGCAAGGATACTCCTGATTTCCACCAGCTATTAGAAGTGTCAGATGAGAAATGGCACAAATGTGAATTACGACAATAAAAGTTTATAAGCTCCTAAAATTAAATTACAGTACCTAAGAGCTGAGTCAACTGACAATGTTAAATGGAACATTTTACAACCAGTCCTGAGATAATGATAAAAGAAAAAAAAAGTAGCACACAGAACATGAAGAAATATCTGACAGGAAATATCTGAACTTGATCTTGATGGGCCCAAGATCAAGCTCAGGCTATGTGATTTTGGGTGAGCTAACTTAAAAGTAAGGATGGGGAGGGGATAATCTAATGTCTATGGATTACTTCCTCCATGTCCGACTGTTGATTTTATTATCCCTTTTGCTTCCCATAACAGCTCAGTGAGAGAGGTTTGTTTTCATTTTAGAGGAGGGAAATCAAAGCTAAAGTGGTCAAGTTGGGCTAAAAACCCAACCAAACTGTTGAATAATAGAGACAATGTTTGACATCAGAATTCTCTCTGATTCCTCAGCCCATGCTCTGTTTATAGTTTCTTGTGCCCAGTGCTATCTCTTTGCATACATAGATAAGCTCTATATAAATAAGGCAAATTTTAGGTTTTCTACAGAATTTCTTTTCCCAACTTGTGGCTAGTGTTTATTCTACGCTATCAATTCAGGTGATGGCTCTCTTTACCATGTAGCTTTCCATGTAAATTAGCTACACAGAGAATGTTAAATTACTGCTAAGTAAGGAAAAATATAGGGCTAAAGTGAAGATCAGCATTAGAAAGAAAGCTGAACTCTAAAAATGATATTTCAGAAGAGGAATATGAGTGTTACGAGAGTTTGAATAGGTGATATGGCAACCTTTCATTTTAATTTTAAATAACTCCACTCACAAAATGCTTTGTGTTACTTATAAATTTCCACTGCCTTCCTCTAACCTTTCTAGTAAGACATTCTTCTGTCACCCCACATGCCCATAATACCAAATCACAGTGCTTCTCACCTGTGCCCACCGCAGTGTCCCCAGTGATAGACACACACACCCACACGGGCATGCCCAGGGGACCTGGGGCTATCTCCCGATGGGCTAGTATTCGCTGTAATTGCACACTTTCTTAGAAATATTATGTTTTACCTTTAAAGAGCTTACAGAATTTATATTCTTTTCTCTCATCTGACTTTGTTATAATATAAAGATGGTCTGTTCTATTACTTATTACGGACCAAAATTCGTGCTCCAAGAATTAATGTCATGTTAATTCTGAGGCTTTGCATATTCTGTGCAAACTCCTCTTACTCTAGTCAGAGAAACACAGTGATCAAATGATATAATTGTATGACATGCAAAGTGCTGATGTGAAATGAAAAGGGCAGAAATATGATTGGGATATTAATTCAAGAGTAATAAGAAAATAGGACTGTTTGAATTGGCTTAGCAGGGTGGTTTAACTCTTTCTGAAAATGTGTGATATTATCTCAATTTACTTTGGCTTCCACCCCCAACTCCCTCCCATTTAAGCACAATTAAATGTTTAGTTTCTACACATACACACACACACACACACACACACACACACACATTGAGAGGGTTACAAAATATTCAGTAGCCAGACACAGGGAAACATTCAGTGAAACTGCTCCTAAATAGCCAATGAAGGCATCATGTCAACATAGTAATAAAACCATAAATTTCTACTGTAATGAAACACAAATTAATAAAATGGGATAGTAGAACTTACAAAATAGCTTTAAACTCAATACTATGTTTCATTTATAGGTCCAAGACTATAATGGACGAAAGCTTATTTTCATGGTTGATCCATAATAATGGTCATTGAGAAGCTAAATGACAGAGGAGAAACGGCTTTAAATGGGAAGTGGCACAATTAATCACAACTGTCGTACTTATGCACTTGCTGACTATCAACCTTGAACAGAGCATTTAATTCAAATCCCATTTAAAAGTCTGCACTGTCAAGGGAGCGGCCAAGAACCATTTTCTCGTTCAGGAAGCAACCCACAACCCATGTGCCGAAGATGGCGCTGGAAATCAAGTCTATTGGCATACAGACTGATTGCTCTGATCCTGCACACCTCTCCACAAACCATTGTAGGAGCTGCTCCTATGAAAAAATAAAATGCCAAGTACTTTGACATCTGACTTTTCGAAGATGATCGATTCCTCTTCTCATAATGCATAGCATTATTTGGAAATATTCTCCACATGCAGAACTCCAGTTGAATTAAAGTTCTTTCTATGAAAATAGATTTTGGCTTTTAAATTCCCTTTTAAGCATTCTGTAATACTAGATATAGAGATTATATATATATTATATTATATGTTATATATTATATGCTATATATATTTGTTGATTCTAAGATCCCATTGCTATTTTGAAAGTATCACATAAAAATAAGTGTTGTATATATAATATATATTTCATATAATGTATTAAATCTCAAAATCCACCAAAGGAAAATTGAGTATGCTGAGATGGAGATGGATATATAGATATAGATATTGATATAGATGAAAGTAGATGATATAGATAGAGACGGAGATTACAGAGACAGAGAGAAAGAGATATAGAGGTAGAGATAAAGATACAGATGGAGATTTTGATATGGAATGAGAGAGAAAGAGAGAGAGTCATGGCAAACGCCCAAAGCAAAAGTCAAAATTTAGGAGCAAACTAAAAACAATTACCTTGAATCCTAAATAGTTTCATATATACTTATTTAATGGCTTCATATGTACTAGTTCAACATCAGAAGGAAGTATTTTGAAGTATTAAAGTGAAGGAATTGATCATCCGTTCAAAAAATATCTTCCTGTCAACCAGAGATTGCAAGTAATTTGACCAACATTATAAGATAACACTAGATTTATATAAATTGTCAAAATAATGTAACACCTGGCATCTACATATATTATCTTGCTAACCTTAAAATTAGCATATGAAACAGACTACCTGCTCATGGTAAATATTTTTCATTCATCTAATGTATATTTACTAAACAATTCTTACATGCCAGCCATTGTTCTACACACTAGAAATGAATAAGACAAAGATGATTCCTGCAAATTAATAGGATAATCAGGGTGACTTTTATAGTCCAGTTCTTCCAACACCTAAATTGTGTTATGAAAATTAAGTTCTTCTGACCTTGGGGTGTTTTGCTTGTCATTTTACTGTTATTTACAGAATTAAATAAATTTTGATGATGAGTTTCAGATGAGCCTTTTTGCTTTGTGGATATTATTGAAGCGAATAAAGCTCTATGAATTGTGGAATGATAAAATATTCTCAGAAATGTACAACTCTGCAGTTGAATAACAATTACATTTGTTCCAAACAGGCGATTGGTTTCCAAACACATTAAACAAAAGCAATTTAGAAAGCTTCTTCTTCTTGGCATCATTAACATTGTTGAACGTCCTGGGATTCTGGAGTATGTCACAAAGGTAAGTGTGTGTGTGGTAAGGTGAACTCTGTCTGAGTCCATGAAATATTGACCTGGGAACCACTGAGCCACCAGGGATCTTGTATGCCATGACTGGACAAATTAGCATATTTGACAAATTTAACACTATCCAGAGCAAGAAATTCCCATTTAGACTTCACTTTTTCTATCAATCCTTATAATAAAAAACGATGCTTTATTTGATTCTAAAACATGATCTAAAGAAAACTTATTTTCTCCATTATGTAGTACCACTTTAGAATTAGAAATAACCATATTGGAAATAAAAATGAATGAATCATTATCATTAAAAGCAAATATCATTAAATAAATAGCTAGAAGTCTAATGATGCTTAAGATTTCGATTCTGTATGGGCCTTTAAATCAGCAGTGACCATTTCAAGGTCAATAATAAACTGGGTAAAATCATTTAGTGAGTCACCTGAGACCATTCAGTGACTTAATATGTTCATCTACCATTCCTCCATTGCCAGTGCACCTCTCTCTCTCTGACATGTTCTTGAATGGCAATGTGCTTTTGAACAAACTGTCTAACATCTCTGAGCCTCTATTTTCACATAGTTAAATATAAACAATAGTGCCAACTTTTTATGCGCTTTAGGGAGATGAATTTTGATAAAGGGCAGAGCACAACATCTATCATATAATGGGAACAAAAGAGATACTCATTTTTCCTACTTCCCTCCATTCATTTGTGTATTTATTCATATTTATCCCATCCATTGCCACTTCTTTCCTGCCTATAGCATTCTTCTATTCATCTAATAAATTTGTTTTGGAACATCAGTCATGTGATCTGTTGTCAACTAGAAGGACACAAAGTCAGTAAGTCAATAATGCATAGTGCCCCGTGTGAGCCTGCTAACACAGAGCTCGTGGACCAGTATAAGAGAGGCAGGATTAATGACAAAATCATACAGATGATGTATCATAGAATTGTACACTTGAAATCTATATAATTTTGTTAATGAATGTCACCCCAATAAATTTAATTAAAATAAAGAGCCAAAAGCCAAATGAAAAAGTCTTAATGGCTACATGAGTTTCATAATTTTTACTTGCCAAAGTGTGTAAGTTATCAAATTGACCCTCCACAATGTATAATTTCCCTAAAATTTCTATTTCGTCCTTAGACTGAAAATAAAGTTAGAAAACCAGAGTCTTGCAGAAGGATCCAGCAAGAACGTCCCCAGCTCTGTAGTGAAAATAGAGTCAGCAACAAAATCTAAAGCTGAAGCAGGGTCTTATTCCCTCCATCAGTTGCCTGCGAACACATCACTGGTGCCCATCTGCCAGTTCTCACAAACTGGTACTATTCCTCAATTTTTACTTATTCCCTGGCTGTACGATTTGACCCCTGCCTTTCTTGAAGTAATTTAAAAGCCAGTCCCTGAAGTCAGCCCCGTTGAACTTAGCCCCACAATTTAGCTGTACCAACTTCAGCAAACTGTTTAACCTTGCTGAATCTCAGATTCTTCTCTTGTAAAATGGAAACAATATGAATAGCAATTGTGTCATAAAGTTGTGAGGATGAGTAAGTGCTCAGAAAGTTAGCAACATTGATAATAATAGCCTCATACTTTACCTGAGGCTCCCTCCTTCCTCCTTTGTATTCTTCTAGACTCATGCTGAGGTGTGGCCAAGGTGACTACGATTATGAGCTGAGTTCACGTAGAACTAGCACTGGAACCAGAAACTATCAGCTAAGGGATTTACTTATTCATTTATTCATTCATCCACTCATTCAACCAACATGCTTTGCATTGTTCCAGGAACTGGAAAAGTAGAATTGAAAAAAGCAAAGTCCCAGTCTACATGAAGCTAACATTTAGTTCTCAAATTAAAATATGTAAGTGTGATTCTTTCTCTGTGGTTGTCAAGCAAATGAGTTACTATGAAGTAAGAGATGGTGGAGTGGGATGCAGAAGAGGCAAGAATAAAAATATACAAAGCGCCAGAGACTGGAGAAACCAAAGATGAGAAGGGACTAAATGCTAATATAGGGTTTATTTAGAAATGAATCTTATTCTTACCATCTTCCTCATCTTTTATATACTGTCTTTTCTCTTTTTTTCTGCATGCTTTTTGAGGCAAGGGGGAAAACAGAATGAAACAAGCAAGAAGGAAAAAACTTAATTTTTAATGCACATGGCTAGATACATGAAAGTAACCTCACTTAATCTCTACCATCTCCCTACTACACTGTACTTAAAAAAATAAAGTGAGAAAATAGATAAGTAAATTGAGTACATTCACACAACGGAGATTCAGACCCAAGTTTGTGTCTAAAGTCCATATACCTTCTCCTGTACTCTGGGGCTTCTAAGTTCCATAGAAGAGCCCTCCACCTGCTCTCTCTCCTCTCTATGCCTCTTACACACACACACATACACACTCTCTCTCTCTCTCTACCCCTTAACTCTTGTAGGTGGGGAGGAAACCAGTCCCTTCAGTTAAAATAACTAAAACTGCCACCATCTGTTAATCAGCCGCTCCACAGGAAAAGAATGGGTATCACATAACAGAAGAAAGGAGAGTCTGAAAATTTTGCCTACAGGGACTGAGTAGCCAGAACCAACTATTAGAGCAAAGGTACCCATTACCTTGAGTATCTGTTGCCCATTGGGATGAAATGGGCCAACTTAGAAAAGTGAGGTAAGAAACTGTATGGAATTTAAGGTGGAAAAATCAGTGACTACAGAGAGGAGTGCATAATTCTGATTTCTTTATATACTGATTGCTATTGGCAAACACTGGCAAACAATAAGTATGCAAAGAAACGGGAGAAAACACAGGCGTCTCAGGGACAGTATTATTGAAACATATTATTTATGAGTCAGATAGTGTTTGATTGCAATACACTGCAACACACTGCACTACACCTCTAATCACGATCCAACTTTTACCCAACCCAGAGGTGTTCAGAGCCAGATAGCAGCGACACATCTAAGAACAGCACAGTCCCAAGCTATTTTTGTCCCCAAGACTTTGAGGATGATGGAATAATTATGAAAAAGCGCAGCCATCAATAAGTAGGTGCCACTGGGTCTGTATTAGCACCTGAGGCCACCCCCACCTCCAAGTTTATGTTAGCGTGATGCAATCCTGGTGTAATGTAAGTGCTAAAACCATCTGAGTCTTGTCTGGGTCACTGAGTTACCACCTGAGAACAGTTAGGAATTATCTGCAAGTGTCAGGCCAGGCTAACCTTTCATTTGTAAAAAAAAAAAAAAATCTTTGTACAGAATCCTCCTCTCAATCAAATCTGAATAGGTCAGTGGTGACATGTCATACCTAAAGATCTCCAGATTGTAGGTAAAGAAAGTATGAATGAAGTCTTTTTCTTGATGAAAAGTAGTAGGTAAACATCCCCAAAGTACTTAATACAAATATATAGTCCTCATTGAATGCTAATATTAACAGATATTATAGATGTTTCTAGGGGAAGATGTTTCATCACAACCCCACTATCCTTCCAACACTGCAAAGCATATCTTATCAAGTTGATATGTGTTATTGCACTTATTTTTCAATGATACCAGTAACCTTTTGTATATAACCTGAAACAATCATTGAAAGCAACATAAGTAAGATACAAATGTCCAGTTATTTATGCATATTCTTCTCTTACAGTTATTTTTAGCCATATATTAGAAGGAAAATAAGGTAAAATTATCTTTGGAAACCTTCACGAGTCAAAAATAAATGTCTGATCCCAAAGACTTATACGTACTTGATAGAATTGAACATATAACACATATTCATTGTTCATTCAACAAATATATATTGGACATCTGCTGTGTACCAGGCACTGGCCGAGGCACTAGGAACACAGCAGCTTGAGTCAGGCAGCCTGAATCTCCTACCCTGGAGCTTACTCAGAAGTGTCCAGCAAAACAGTTTGTCTTTAGAGGCAGCACTTCATAAAGGGAAAAGCCAGGAGTCCAAGCCATGAGTGAGTTCTGATCCCAAACCCAGACTCTGCCAACTACTATCTACATGAACCCTAAGCACGTTATCTCACCTCCTACAACTTGTTTCCCTACCTGTGAAATGGGATGAGCCCATCTTTCCAGGGCTGTAGTGAGAACTCAGTAAGCTGGGGTGAGTAGAGTATTGTACCCTGGCATGGTACTTGGCACTTAGAGGGCACTCAGGAAAAGCAGGGGTTTTTTTGGGTCAAGGGTACACATTCTATTGTAGAAATATATTCGTGGATTTCTTCGACGATGATGTTTTCCATATAGTCTCAGCACCAAATTTACAAATCCCCATAGCATCTGATAAATCTTTTGTGAGCCCTGGCTGCCCTGAAATCAGTAACGTCCAGAGAGTTTCAGACTCGGCTTTCTCACTAACAGACTCACTGTGTGTTGTAAAATAGCGCCATCTAAAGGTCCTTATGAGACACCTTCATACACTCTACAACTCCTTTTGTTGTTTCGTCGTAGACTGTTGTGGTGAGCAGTGCTCTTAAATAATCGTCACTGTTGGGCCTGTATATATGGGCCCATAATAAAAGGTAGACATTCTCAGGAGGAAAGCAAATGATTTATCAAGTCATCTACATCTGGCCCTAAAAAAAGTTTTCTTTCTTTCTTTTTTAGATATTGTATTCTAAATCATTTTAATGCTCAGAACATCAGTGGGAGTAATCTGGAAGAAACACTTCTCCTCCGTGAAAAGTCTCTGAAATTTTATGGCAGTACGCAGGAATTTTCTTCAAGTATCGATCTTTGGGAGACAGCCCTATGAAACTGTATTTGACTCCACCTGTCTTATGAGCAAAATATTCATTATTTTCTTCAGCTGGATACTTTATGCATTTTAGTTTGAGCTGATATGTAGAGGAGTAGCTTTTTGAACACTATTTGTGTACTATATTTACAAAGACTAAGTATGATTCTAATAAACTATTATGCTTTTACTTTAATATGCTAGGCATTAAAATTATAAAGTGATTTCAGAGTCTAGGTAATTGCAAAACCAAAATGACAGTTTCCTATACATTACAATATTTTACAACTTTTAACAATGGTTTGGCCAGTAAAAGCAACATACAGGGTCCAGCAGAAGTAACATCTGCTTGAGTGTGGTTGGTGCGGTAATAATATGGTACAATAATTTATAGTTTTAATTTGAAAATTTCATCTAAAGTGTCATATGATGTGCTCAAGTATGATATTGTTACATTACAGAATTACATGTTTATGATTTTACGATAAAAGATTTTGTAATAAAAACAGGGGTGTTATTTGTGCCAGACCCCTGCATATGAGTTTGTTTGGTTGGGTTTTTTTGTTGTTGTTTTAATGTGCCATTAGAATAAAAATAACAGTATGTTATATTCTTCCTTTTAATACATTTATTGAGCACTTATTGTATGCAATTTTGATCATATACTATGTCTGAGCAAATAATCTACATATGATTTGATATCGATATTCTCAGAATTGAACAGCAATATTACTAAAACAGAGAACCTTAAGAGAGAGCAAATGTCCAAATGCTGAGGAAGTTGTAGAATAAGTTTAAACTGTGGAGTCACTGAGGTTAAAAGAAAGAAGGAAATTAAGGAAGGTTAAGTGAACACTGAGAGGAGAGCAAGCGGCACGTCCAACGGAGACGCCGACAGGGTCCGCTGACCCAAACGGTACCTTTGGGCCACCACTGCAGCCAATTCAAACACGTTCAGAAAATCACCTCCCGAAGAGGTTTCTCCCGTTTAATCAAAATAATGTGGAAACTCATTTTCTTTAAAAAAAAAAAAAGTAAATGAAACTAATGTCCCATATCTCTGTGGCAGTGCCTTTATAGCAAAGTTTGGTTGAAGACCACTGGTTTCAGGCACACTTTCTGGCCCCCACCACAGACTACCTTTACCTAGATCTCCTTCCAGCCGTCAGTGGTGTGAGCAGACTCGCCCGGGGGGCTCCTGCGCTCCCTGAAGTTTGGGGGCCACTGCTTCCCGGACAGTTCCCACTGGGTAGGATAGGATAGGATAGGAGGGTCTGTCGACTGATTGCGGATGATTCTGCCATTAAGTGCCTCCCTTGTGTATGCCTGAATTATCTGAGATCTATAGAATAAAAGATGTATTCGTCTTGATTAGGTATGATATGCATTTTTAATTGCAGAAGAGCAGCTGTAAAGTGCCAGGTGTTTCTCTTACTCAAGCTATAATTTCTTTGCTGGCTTGTCTGAGGACAAGTGAAGAAACTGGCTCTTATAGATATAAAGTCTTGCCCTGTAACTTTCTAGAATCCTTCTCTCTCTTTTCTTCTTTCAGCATTTTTTCTCTGACAAAACAGCGAGGCCAACCCCTGACATGCCTTAGATGCTTTCTTTGCTACAAAAGGTTAAATGCAAAGTTTACAATTTGAGTTTAATGAACACCCAAAAGATCAAGAAAACTTGAAATACCTCACCTCAGTAGGAGTGAGAAGATCTGCCAGTCTCTCTCATCATTAGAAAAAGGGTCTGTCTTATTTTGACGCCCCCTCAAATGTGCCTTCCTCTCTTAATTTCTACATCATAATAGAAAAAGGTTCTTGTTATGCTTTCACTCACCCTTAGAGATGAAAAGAGAGCTCCAGAATTATAAAGCTGACCCAAAGCAAACACCAAAAGAGCTTAGAATTCTCAGGTTGGAGTTGACACTCGTGATTAGCTAAATTGCAGTAACTACACATGCTTCCATTTGGAACGGGATGCATTCACACAGCAGTTTCTTCTCCAGTGCCTAGCAACATTATCATTGAGCACCTGGAATAGTTTAGGCATTAAGTGTAATTGGTTTTGCTTTACATAAATCTGTAGCTCTGTAAATAAGCGGAGCATTTCAGCTTCTATATAACACCAATTAACTTAAAGGGATGCGTTGTTTGCAGAAGCCTGCTGGGCCTGTACTGTATTTCTCCGGTAATATGCTCAGTGGCAGGCAAAGTTCTGTGTCCCTGCAGTGTTCCATTTACTCCCAGCCACCCGGTGCCAAGGGTCTGTACCCAGCCACTCATTTGCTCTATTTTTCAGATGTGAAAGATTGGGAAAATGAAGCCTTCCCTAAAAGCACCTTCTGTGCTCTCTTTCTGCCCATGACGGAGACCTGAAAGGCAAGGTATTTGAGAACACCTTCTGTGACCCACAGAGCACAGGCCTGACCCCATCCGATTCTGCCCACAACTGACAGAGACGTCCCTTCCTCTTTTTTCTTGTAACACTGTGATCCAATGCAGCCAAAAGTCGCTACATTGAGCATGTGTACAAAATCAAGAAAACCTTATTCTCATTACATGAAAATGTTTCCATTAGAGTGATTTTTTAAAACTGCACTCAGAAATCTGCTCTCAGAAATGTGTCCAAGCTCTTGGATATTTCTTCTTGTTATATCCCTTTACTTGGCCTAATCCCTAACCTCTCATATCCCCTCCAGGTAATCTTGATTTATACCATTCATTCCACCCTAGCCAACCTCTAATTCTCTTGGTTTCTGAAAGTGTGTTATCGAGTGCCAGATTAAGACTATCACCAAAACACAGCTCATGATTCCAAAGTTTCCTGTTAATATTGTGTGATTTACAATTTGAAGGAGGGAGAATCACCCCTCCTGAACACTATCAAGTGTCCTTGTTTTATGGGACAGAGCTTCAGTGTTCGTGCCCAGAACCAGTCCAGCAATGAGCAAATACCATCTCCACTGCAAGAGAAGCCAGAGCACAATGACCGGTAACTGCCTGATGAGTGAAGCCTTCAAATATAATCAACAGCCAGGCAATGGCAGCATACGGGTGCTACTGAAATTCAGGTCTGCTTGAATGTCCCCTTCCAGTTTACCAGGTGCCACCACACATCTCACTTTTGATTAGCACCATCCTCTGGGAGGTAGGTACATTTTGGTGTGTCCATATTGTAAGTGAGAAACTGCAGCTCCAAGTTGTTAAATCAAGAGTTACAGGGATAGTAGATGCCACAGACAGGACCTGAACGCTGGTCTGTCTCTAAAGTGCCAGCTCCTTCCACAAACAGCACTCAAAATGTCACCAACACTGGATCATCCCCAAGCACTTAGGCCAAACACTGTCTACATTACCCACAAGGAAAGATCACTGGGAGTTGGAGACCTTGACGGAATCAGAATCATTAACAAAAACAAGTGTCTTCCTAACATCACTTCCCCTCACTCAGTCTCCCTGGGAAGCTACGCATTGCCCTCATTTGGACCATAGTCTGTCAGAAACACCCCACTGAAGAGACCCCCTCAGCCTGACCATGCTCTGCAGAGGTGGGGAGGACCTCTCAGGCTCAAAAACATCTTTTTCCTCAAAACACCCTGGAGATGCAATGATCCATTCAAAGTGCCTTTAAAATGGACAACTTGAGAAAAAACAAATTTACCTCAAAATATTATTAATTGTGATGACTCCTGAAGTGCTTGCTAAGAGCAAGACACTGTTCTAAGTGTTTTTAATATATTAGCTCATTTAATTATCACAATAACCATCTGAGCTAAGAACAACTGTTAACCCCATTTTACAGATGAGAAACAAGAAGCATAGAGGAACTAATAAGTTTTCAATGACTATACGTATTATGGACAAAGTGATCATTTGGACCCAGAGAGGCTGGCTGCAAAATCCAGGGGCTAGCCCTTTCTTCATAACTACCTCTAGTTCAACTGTTGTCTACAATAGGTTTTTATATATCTTCAGGGGGATTGCAGGGAATACAGTGTCTTAGTCCAATAGTTCCAGTCTTCTTCTGTCCCAACAAACAAGAATATACTCCTTCCATTCAGTATTTACTCAACTGAAACAATATCCTTTTTTTATTGTTGTTCAATTACAGTATCCCCACTTCTCTATTTTTAACACCCTTAGGTTGCGGCCCCTCCCTCCCATTTCATGAAAAATTACTGTCTTGTGTTTAAGGTCAATGGTATGACTCTAAAGGCAGAATTTCAGGTTCTGCAGGAGCGAGTGCTTCTGAGAATTGTAGCATGTGTACTTTTCCAGTGTTCTTTCAATCACAGTGCAAACCAAAGTTTCCTCAAATAAAAGTCATATTGAATCAATATGCGAACCTGAGGTCAACCAGGCTCTTTGCTTCCTTAGCATCTTCCCTGGAATTCCTCCAGGCCTGTTCTCCAGTGGGTATAAAATTGTCGAAGATAATCAAGGATAGTGACGACAAGACTCAGTCTCTCTTTCTCTCTTTCTCTCTCTATGTCTCTCTTTCTCTCTCCCTCCCTCCCTCCTTCTCTCTCTCTGGCTGTGTGTCCCACTAAGGTTGTCTAGAATGCATGCTATTTGACAGCCAAGAGCACATCCCAAGGTGCTACACTGTCACTCGTCTACTCAGAGACCATACTAACTATTAAATAATGATAGCATCCAAACCCCAATCTATCATCCATCTTAGACAAGTTTGAATCCATTTACTGGCTGAGAATCAGGTTGCTTCTTAAGCCTGCTAAACCACAAGTGACCAAATCGCATATAAATATAGTAATGAGTCAATAACCCATGACAAGTGCCTATTACCATGGTAGCAGCTAGTCAAGAGCACATTTCATGACATTTATGCAAAGAGCAGGGAACAGTTCTATTGGACATAAAGGATAGAGGAAAATTGAATCAAGATGAGGCAGAAATTTGGCAAAAATCAGGAGGAAGACACCATAACATCAAAGACACTGCTAAGAAAGCACACATGTTATCACAGACAATTTTCATTTCCCCAAAGCAATCTCTTGAAGCAAAATGATAAAGACAGTGGAGAGGATATGCTATATTTTAAAAATAAGAGAAAGAGCTCTCTATCAGAAATGCTAGAGAGAAAGCATGAGCTTCAAAAGCAAGAGCAGCGAGAGGCCATCTGGAAACACTGACTTCCCATTTTGACACAATGCATCGCACACAGTAGGTGCCTCATTTCATATTAATGATTATGCCCCCTCGCGCATGCCAGAATGCTTTTGGCCATTTTCCCAAGCCTCTCTCACACGCATTAAACCTTTCCAACCAGGTTCCACAGCGTCTCCAGAAATGCAGACTTTTGTTTCTCGTGCACTGTGTGCAATTCTGCCTTATTTCATTGCAGCCAACCATGCCCGAACGACAGGAACAAACAAGATGGACAAGTGTGGCAGTGAATGAACCATTTTACTGCAATTAGAAGTTCACGGAGAATAAATTATCCTGTAGTTCAAGCTGTCCAGCAGTAATTCTCATTAATAATAACATTTCAAGAACAGTCTGCTTCCCACAACCATAGTGAGTGCTAGAAACTTTATCATTTCTCTTGAAGCAGGAGTCACATCCCAGACGGTTAGCTCAGATCGACATATGTAGCACACAGAGGGCTTACATTACAAAGAAGCTTGAATGCATCACTGTCCATGAAGTTCACTGGTTAGATGAGCAGGTGGAAAAAATCCAAGGGCTTCTCTCCTTCCAGCTTTCTCTTCTAATTTATGCTAAATTGTAAATGATTTTTCACATTAATGAGTAAGTCCATTTAAAATGATACTTTCCTATCTCTTGCCTCACTAAGAACATCTCTTTTTCTCCAGCATCCTTATTTTCTATATGCGCCCATAAGATTAGAGAGGATTTGTGGTCCATAAAGGCAGACATTTTTGTGGATCTATATGTCTACACAAATATATATCTACATATACACATACATATACATCATATACATATACATATACATATACATATACATATACATATACATATACATATACATATACATATACAGTGAGAGAAAGAATTCCAGTCTATAGTTGATGCTGGCTATTGGCTATGAGCCTTTGTGCCTTCCCTATGGACTTTCTCATATTGGCTCTCTAAAAGAGCTGCTTTGGGCTTCTTTTGAGCTTGGTGGCTGCTATCCCAGGACAAGCATCATCCCCTCAAGAGAAATACAGGCAGAAACGCTTTTGCCTTTTATGACCTAGCCTTGTGGGATACACGGCATCACTTCTGCATTCTATTTTTTGAGGTAATCAAAAAGTCCAGACTAGATTTAAGGAAAAGGAAAATAGGCTCCATGACAGGATGAGAAGGAGCAAGATTCCAGAAATTCAGCTGGGACCAGAAATGTTGCTGTGGCATTTTCAGTTCCAAGAGGAACAGATATCTGACAGACAAAGGGCAGCGGCAGGAGCTCTTCAACTACCATCAGGAAGTAACATAAGCAAAATAGCAAAGTGTGAAGGAGCACAGCTCGTTCTGATGGCTGCAAGTCATCTGGCCCTACAACTCAAAGAGTTGTTTGACTAGAGCAAAAAATCCAAGGACAGAACAATATGACAAATTTGTGTTTCAAACAGACCACTCGCTCAAAAAAGGAGAGGATAAGTCGGTCAGAACTAGATATGTTAGCCCAGGTTTGTGATGATCTGGAAGTGAACATTGGTAAGAGATAATGAAATCTGAGTTCAGGATGGCAGTACTGTGCATGGAGAAAAGGGAAAGAACTTAAGAGATTCAGAGGCAGGGTAATAAGAAAAAAACATTCATTGAATTTCCATTGTGCATTTAATCATGTCATATAATTTTCACTAACTCTATATCCCAGAATTATTATTATCTCCAGAATCATCAAGTATTTATACTTAAAACAGACTCTAAGGAATATCTAGCCATATTTTTATTTTACAAATGAAGATACCTAGGCCGACAGAGGTGAGAAAAACCATCCATAGATAAACACCTATTTAACTGGTAAAGCTCCCAGGACTTCCTACTCACAATCTACCTTAGTAGAGTATGGATTCTCCAAAGAATTATCAGGGAAGAAGAAAAGTGTCCATAGGCAAATGATGGATTTATCTATCAATTTTGTATGATTTCTTCAGGACTTCACAGAAACTTTATTAAGTACATTGAGAATCACTAAAAAATGTATTTGCTATTCAGAGTTTTCTAAACCCCTGTGGACATACAACTCTTTACTCAGAGAACATTTCTCAGTACGGTCTTCATTGTTTTTCATTAGAAATGCTGGTAGGACTGTATGGCCACATAAACATAGATGCAAAAATCTTCAACAAAATATTAGCAAACTGAATCCAACAGCACATTAAAAGGATTACTGAAACCAATTGGGATTTATTCCTGGGATGCAAGAATAGCTCAAAATATGAAAATGGATTAATTTGACACACTGCATTAATAGAATAAAGGATAAAAGTCACCTGATTATCTGAATGCATGAAGAAAATCATTTGACAAAATTTAACATATTTTCATGATAAAAATTCTCAATAAACTAGAAATAGAAAGAAATAGCCTCAACACAATAAAGACCGTATATGAAAGGCCCACAGTTAACAAGTCGATGGTGAAAAACGGAGTTTTTCCTCTGAGATCAAGAACAAGGCAAAGATGCTACCCTCTCCACTGCTATTCAACATAGTATTAGAAATCCTACTCACAACTAGTAGGCAAGAGAAAGAAATAAAAAGCAACCAAGAAAGGAAGAGGCAAAATTGTCCTTGTTTGCAGATGATAAGACCTTATATGTGGGGAATTCCAAAGCCTCCATAAAAAGTTATTATAACTAATAAACAAATTTAATAAATTTGCAGGTTACAAAATTGACAAGTAAAAATTAGTTGCATTTCTATATACTAAAAACAAACTTTCTGAAAATAAAATTAGATAAAGAATTCCCACATACAACAGCAGCAAAATTAAATAAAATAAGAATAAGGAGATGAAAGACTTATATACAGAAAACTACAAAACATGGCAATGAATTTGAACACTGACTATGTTTGATAATATTAAGAGATTATTGTTAATTTTTAGATGTAATAAGGGCACAGTGGTTATATTTTCTTAAAAGACTTCTTATGTTTGGATATCCACATAGAAATACTGATGGATATAATGCTGTGATGTCTAGTATTTGCTTCAAAATAATTTAGGGTGAGGGAAAGTGGTGAGAGCTGAGATCAATCGAATTTGGCTATAAGTTGATAAATGTTGAAGTTGGTATCGGGTGCATGAGAGTTATAATCCACCCTCACTATTTTTGTGTGTGTTTGAAATATTCCATGCCCAAAACAGTTTGTTTAAAGTGTGCTTGGTTATAAGGCTGTCAGTATGTCAATGACATAAAGGTGCTTAATACACGATTCTTTTTTTCCTTTTCTTTTTTTTATTTTAAATGTTATTCAAGTACAGTTTTCTGTCTTTTACTCCCATCCCAGTCCACCCCCCGCAGTGCTCCCCACCTCCCTCCTATTTCCACCCCCTTTAGTTTTTATCCATGTGTCCTTTATACTTGTTCCTATAATCCCCTCCCTTTTCCCCTGAAATTCCCTCCCCTCTCCCCTCTGGATACTGTCATCCCATTTTCTTTAATAGATGATTCTTGATAACCCAGTGTTTTTCATCTAATGTTTGGAAGATCCACTGTCAAAAATAAGGGAAAGTAGGAAAAAATATTAAATGTGTATATTTGCCCCAGTGAAAGAAGCTCCAGATTTCAAAATGATAATTAAATATTCTGCCCTAATCTAAAGTAGAAGATGAACATTTTTTAATTCCCATCCTTTCTGTTGGCTGTGCTGCTTCATTGTGATGAACCCAAGTTAATAGAGAATATATATTACATGCACATGATGAACTTTTTTCTTGATTCTGAGGATATATAATAACTCTCTGTCTTTGGTATCTGATATAAGGAAGGCATATGTTCAGAGGAAATCCCAGTCTACTGATATCTTCCTTGGCTTTTACTTTTCATTCCTAAATCTATATAGCTCTTATGTACAGCTGAATTGGACACGGATGAGGTTTAACAAGTGGAAATAAGTACTATTCTTACCCCCACATGCCAATCATAAGTAGAATTACTTTAAATGTGCAAATCTTGTTAAGTAGGTTAAAACATGGGAGCTGGAAATGTAATGGGGAAAATAAAAATAAAGAAAGTAAAGAAGAAAGGACAAGAGGAAAGGGGGAAGGGAAAAAAGACAGAAAAGTTGACTCTTCTCAGAAGAATGCAGAACATCTCAATTTAGTAAGTTTGGTGCAGATGTTCTCATAAGCCCAGGAAGAGTGGAGCCAATTGCCCATTAAAGATTTACCAGCCATTCCTAATCTTCGCTGTGCAAAGTGCCCATTGGAGATTTCCCTGTAGTAGCTGGCGAGGATTACTTTTCCTTTCCAAGTCATTTATGGTCACTGAGGAATCTGAACTCTAAGAAATGGGTTGTTGGTTATATAACCAAAAATTTACATACAATTACAGACTTTGTCAGTTCTCAAGTTGTCCCAAAACACTCTAATAGGACCTTAAATATGGGCAAAAATAATTTTTGACCCACTATCTGGAAAGTTAAATAAATAATATCCTAAAACCAGATCATCTCCCCATGTTTGGGCTGTATTAGGGATATTTACTTGGGAATACTCTCTTACGCCGCTACCTCCAGATTTGAAAAGATGTAGCTAGGATCAAGGCAATACATCTTGTCTTCTGAGAGAACTGAACTAGCAAAACCTGGAAAGCACCAGTAACCCTCTGAAATGTTGAAATAGCTTGATTCAAATAATTCAATTATTCACATTCATATTATTTCAAAGATATGTACTGACTGCTTATGTACCAAGCTCAATACTTAATAACACTAAGGTGGTAAAGACAGGAAAGACTACTCATGTGGCACACAGTCCAGAGAAAACTAAACAGGTAGGTCTCATCTAAACCCAAAAAGACAGCTATAATTTAAGCCAACAAGACAGGACATTTAGTGGCCTCCTCAAGTAAATACACTGATATAGGAAGTCCTTAGAGATCTAGAATTATTCTTGCAAAGTCTCTTGGCAGGGAGCTCATCCTCCTCTCTCCACTCCCATTCCAGGATTAGTTTCAAAAAGAGTGGAGAAAAGAACAGAATCCTTGGATAATCTGGGGACTCCAAAACAAGTAACAGGCTCCCTGCATCCCTTCTGGAACCCTGAGAAACAGCATGTGCATCCATTCAGTCAGTAACCAACGATGTTCATAGGGACCCTTGGGTGCCAGGCATATCTGTATAGGACTTTTCTTTTTAGCCACTAAAGCAAGGCAGCAGTAGAGCCAGACGTCTTCATGGGATTTCTGGGGCAGAGGTCACAACATTTCTCCAAGTCTCTAGCATTCCAGACAGTGTGGGAGACACACTGAACGTTCCCTTATTCCCTTCTTTTCAGATTACAGAAGTTATTTCTGAAAGAAAAGTGAAAGTAATAGAGAAACCAAGGGCCCCAGCGGACCCTACAGTCATGAGGAAGGGTACAGAAGCAGGTAGTAGCATGAAGGACCAAATGGGTGAATTGTGTATCTTGGGAGAAAACAGTGCAGGACAAGCAAAGGCCAAGGAGCAGTACTATCTCTTCACTATTGTTCTGGGACTATGAAAACATTATAGCTTAGATTAGTCCTAGGAAAAAGGAGAAGTTATGACTTGATAGAATTTAAACCAGAAATAAAGAAAATGCAGAACTGACTTAAATTGTGTTATTTATAAGCAGGGAGTAATTGGTGTCTTTGAATATGTATTTAGTTGAATATATAAAGCTAAGCTTTTTTTTAATACAATGAAGACACTTGGAAATACTACAATCTGTATACAAGCTGTGTGTGTGTGTGTGTTTACAAACATAACCAAATGTACTTGAATATTGGACCCTTCAGAACTGCCACCTTGGGAGGTTCTATTTATGATGTTGTCATTGTTCAAACCCTTTCTTAAGCCTTCAGCATTATTTTATAAGCCATACAGGGAAATCAATTCCATTAGTTTATATTGATGCTTCATGTTTGATTACCAATTATAAAAGAAAGCAAGTAAAAAAAGAGAGAGTGAATGATTTGCTTAAATCATGGATTTATTCACCAAAGCTTGGCACAAGCCATTTCCAAAATTCAATAAACACATCATGTTTATTAACTCTGTATAATACGCAAAGAATAAAAGCAATCCCAAAGTTGTTTTAAGCAATGACTACTGTTTTGTAATACATATATTGTCAAGATGACTATTTTGAATGAAAACATTCATTTGGATGAATTAGTATACTTGTGAAAAACAAGAACCAATCCGAAAAAATGGCCACATTATTTTACAGTCATGGATATTTAGGGCAGTGACAAACTTCTCAGCTTTGACTGAGTGGTCATTTCCCTTGAAATCACATGTTCTCTGTCACTGTCTCAGTCTCCAGCATCATAATTCTCCACACTTGGGAAAGAGCTTTTTCAAGAAAGCCACAGTACAAGTGCTGTCATGCAAGAAGAGAGGAGAGCCTGAGAGAGTCTGGGTCCTACGGCCTGCACTGTCTCTCATGCAGGCATCTTTGCATTTTTATGAGTGTTGCTCTTAATCTCATTTTTCATTCCCATCTTGCAACTTTATGCCTTCCTATTGATCTTAGTTCTGCTGCTTAGAGACACCAATATGATATGCCGAGAACATTCAATAAATAAAAAATATCCATCCACCCTGTACGTGATTCCTCTTTAGAAAATTATGCAAGTAAAATAGTGTTTTTCTGCTCCTTGTTTGTTCTTGAGACCAAAGTCTATGACGTGCATGTGGAATTGGCTCCAGGGATGGGTAGAGGGTGTTCTAAATTTCAATCCTCAATCCTGGTTCTGAAGTCCAGTGCTGCCTTAGAGAAGTTGCCTTCCATAATTATTGATTACCCCTCACATACTGTAATTGAAGTCACATCTACAAAGATCTGTTTAAATTGTAGTATTTGTGATTTTTTTCCTGAATGAGAAATGCAATTATTTGCATTACTTCTATACATTTAAAAAGTTGTTTATGAATGAGAAAACGCTGTCCTATAGCATATCTTTTGCTAGTATGAATTCAGTTAGGAATCTTCATATATCAGTGCATATTTCATTCAAATGATCCTTGTTTAAAGAAATTAACAAATACCACCTGAGAGGTGATTTTTTAAAATATATTTTATTGATTGTGCTATTACAGTTATCCCATTTCTCCCCTTTATTCCCCTCCACCCTGCACACCCCCTCCCACCCGCATTCCCCCCTTTAGTTCATATCCATGGGTCACACATATAAGTTCTTTGGCTTCTACAAAGAGGTGAGGTTTTAATAAAACACCAGAGTTAATTCGGGGCTCAAAATTATACTCTTCATTTCTGCACTTTGAACAATTAAGGTAAATACCATTGAGTATTATAGAAAGAATCCTAGACATCAGATGATGTGGGTTCTAGTATTTGCTTCCCAAACTTTCTGGATTTAATTTGACTTCCCCAAGATCTCCTTCTATTATCTGTTGAAAATGACGTGGTGGACACCTGGTCACCACTGCCACTGATGTCTTTGGAGCTTTATGCTCAAAGTGTGAAGTATATTTCACAAGCACCTGGCTGCACTTACGGCTACTTTATCAGTCCTTCATCCCTCATTTCCAATTCTCTTCAGAGCATTAAAAGTATTTTGTCATAGAGAGCAGAATACTGAGGAGTGGAGCTGAGAGTCTACACTTGGGATGCAGTATCAAAACAAACAAACAACCTAACTTGACATGATGAGAAAACAGCATTTTGACTTGCTGCCTAGGCATTTCACAGTGTCACGGCACTGCTCACACTGAGTCTGAACACCTAGAGAAGGACCTTAGTGTAGGATCCCCCTACAAGTTCCTGTTTTGGTTTCCCAAGGCACCTTTCTTCTATTGTTATTCCATTCTTATATTTATCTTTTAAAATTTCAATTCCAGTTAATGTTCAACACCATTCTGCATCGGCTTCAGATGCACAGCCAAGTGGCCAGAAAACCACGCACTCCACAGAGGGGTCCCCCAAGCTCCACCCCAATACCTCAAGCACCCATCTGGCCCCACGTGTATCCACCGTGAGTACTGACTATGTTCCCCATCTCTGTGACTATTCTGTAAGTACCAATTGATACCTCTGAATCCCTTCACCTTTGGCACCCAAGCCCCTAGCCTTCCTTCCCCTCTGTAAGTCTGCTCTCTTTATCCATGCATCTGTTTCTATTTTTGTTTGTTTGTTTTGTCTTCTTAGACTCCACATTTAAGTGAAATCACATGGCATTTGTTTTTCACTGTCTGACTTATTTCATTTAGCATAATACCATTTAGATCCATTCATGCTGTCACAAAAGGTAAGATTTTATTCTTTTTTGTGACCCAGTGGTATTCCATTGTTTATACATGAGTACACCACAGTTTTTTTATCCTTTTAAAATAGCCTCTTAGCATTGGTCCCCAATAAAAGTTAGTGACCTCTGCCTTTACCACTTTATAAGTAATGCGTTCTTGCTACCCTGCTCTCTATCTCCTGCTCATTCATGACTTGGGACAAAAGACTGCCCTTCTCTGGGCTCATTGCACCTACCAACCCTGCCCCAGATCACCTCATTTCTGGGGCCTCTAATGAATCTTGTGATTTAACTTTCTTTGAGTGAGTGTATTGAAACTGCACCTTCGATCAAAATGATACAGGGGTTTTCACTTCTCCCAAATGGAAGCTTGGATGCTGAGGGAGCTACCTGTCAACCCCATTTGAGTAGTTTGTGACTCCTCATTCAAGCACATCATAATCTGCATACTCTTAATTTAATATACCACCTATAGGCCTTCCAATATGCTTGACATTAAAAAAGGGGAGTAATGTGCCCTGGCTGGTGTAGCTTGGTGGTTTGAGCACAGGCTATGAACCAGAGGGTCACTGGTTCAATTCTGTCAGGGCACATGCCTGGGTTGCAGCCAGGTCTCCAGTGGGGGCCGCGTAAGAGTCAACTGTACATTGATGTTTCTTTCCCTCTCTTCCTCCCTCCCTTCCCCTCTGTCTAAAAATAAATAAATAAAACCTTTTTAAAAGTGGGGGGAGTAATGTATTGGCTCAAGCCATTGAAAAGTCTAGCTGTGGACTGAATTATATCACCTCTAAATTCATATGTTCGAGCCTTCACCCCCAGTATCTCAGAATGTGACTGAACGTGGAGATGAGGACTTTAAAGAGATAATTAAAGTTAAATCAGGTCATATGGGCAATCTAACTTGTATCCTTATAAGAAGAGGAAATTTGAACATACAAAGAGACACCAGGGGTGCACACACACAGAGAAATGACCATGTGAAGAGGCAGCAGACGGGCGGCCATCTGCAAGCCAAGGAGAGAGGCCTTAGAGGAAACCAACCCTGAAAGTACTTTGACCTTGGTCTTTCACCTCCAGAAAATAAATTTCTGTTGCTAACGTAACATAGTCTGGTAGGTGTTTCGTTATAGCAGCCCTAGCAAATAATACAAGTCCCTTGCAGGGCTGAATATATTATATGCAAAACCCAGTGAAAAATGAAAATATTGTGCCTGTATTTCAAAACGCAGGAAGAAAAATTGCCACTAAAGGCACTGAAACATTAGGCTTTTCCCCCATTCTTCTCTGCCTTCCTCTAATGTATCACGGTGGTTTTGTTGTTTGGGTGTTTTGAATGTTTTTGTTTTATTTTTTTGCCATTTAAGTGATTTCAAGAAAAGAAAATTAAAATGTTAAATTATTAGCTTGAAGATTACCATTCCTCTCTACACTGTACAATGCCGATTTTAAATGTAAATGTAGGGACATTTAACTTCCATGCAGGATTACCAACAGTGCACAGTTACGATCTTGTAGCCTGTGCATGCATGTGTATGTGCATCGTTCTCACCAGGACAATGGAAACACTGCCGAAACTAGCTTATCTGTGTTTATTTCATTTCTTCATACTCATTCTACCAGCACTCACTAGCCTAGATTTATTGCCAAGCATGGAAGAACTGAAAAGAAAAGGAAGTAAAGGTTCTCCTCTCTTTCTCTTTTCTTCTGTCCTAACTCTCAGTGTACGTGGTTGACTAATACAGGGAAGTAACACACAAGTAAGAGATGATCTGACAGGGCGCTTTGGTCGTTTGTGTTTCTTAGAATGCCACCGCCTTCCTTCGGCATTCAAAGTGAATTCTGAGTCAAAGGGAAAACCTGGCCTCTCAGGACTGTCAGCACCCCTGCTTACTCAGTCATAAACATGACAGGCTTACCTGGATCTTGCTTTCAGTCTCACTGAACCTCTACACAGTGTGGAGCTCACTGGAATTCTGTGCTTTTGGTTCATCGTGAATGCCGTGTGCAGATGGGGTGGCAAAGAATGGCAGACACATATTACGTACACTCCTCTGTCCAAACACATGCTCTATTGTCTCATTGAGCTTCACTTACAAACCACAAGTTCAAAAATAAAAGGTATTAATAATTTCAAGATTATGCTCTGTCTGGTGTAGCTCAATGAATTGAGCACCAGCCTGTGAACCAAAGGGTCGCCAGCTCCATTCCCAGTCAGGGCACATGCCTGGGCTGCAGGCCAGGTCCCCAGTAGAGGGTGTGTGAGAGGCAACCACACACTGATGTTTCTCTCCCTCTCTTTCTCCCTCCCTTCCCCTCTCTAAAAATGAATAAATAAAATCTTTTTTTAAAAAAATATAAATAAATAAATAAAAGATTGTCAAGATTGCAACAGCTGAGCATTAAACCAAATACAGGGTCCTTCTGAGTATAGAGCCTTGGGTATCTGCACAGGACTTACACCCATGAAACCAGCCCTGGTCTCTTAGGTGAAACAGTCCACTGTTTTAGCTCTTGTCTGTTCAGACTTCTCATGAGATTTTACTTCTGACCAAGTGGTTGTTCAGCTGTGGGATGAGAGGTGGTCAGAGAGAAGAGGTTGAGGTGTTAGAGGTAGAGGAGGGAGTATGAAAATGAGGTCGCATTTCCAGTTATATACCGTGTTTGTCCAGCTCACCCCTGGACCTGCGATTGTTGGAGCATCTGCTCTACTCAAAGTCTTACCCTGAGGGGCCCACAACTTCTCATGGAGAAGCCTTCTCCACCCCACGTGGAGTACTGATTCTTGTGCCCCACCCTAACAACACAGATACTCCTTAAAAAGCCACTCAGGAGGCTCTCATTGGCACAGCTGCAGCAGCTACCCACAGTGAGGCCACCAAGTGCCAGGGTCCTGCTTCCCAGCATACCCAAGACCGCCCCCATTCAGGTACCACCACTACCAGACAATCCTGTTGGAGCCTTTAGGTATCTTGACAGCTCCTGGCATTATTACTCTGTTAGAACATTTTAGAGTCTATATTCTAAAGGCTTTCAATTTGCTGAAGCCACATTTTTGTGCTTTTCCGAAGAGTTCACCCATTTTGTGCTCTGCTCTGCCACACACGTACCAAAGCAAAGTAGCCAGGCACTTCTAGGTTTTTCAGCGATATCAGTGGAAACAGGTAAATAGAAATCATAGACAACATATGTATTCAAAATCCTTTCAACCACCAAAGCTAGTAGTTAGAGCAAGCTTGGGTGCCTAGAACTCACTTCTCCAAGAATTACTTTCCTGGACAGAGAATACATAGAGTTGACAGGTCTACTATGCAAATAAGCTCTTGAGGAGTGATCTCAATGGCTTGGTTTTGCCAAAAGGAGATGTGTCCAACTGTCTCCAATGACAGCATCTTAGACTCAAGACTAGAAATCACTAGCAGTAATTTAATTCTAATGATGAATTTGGGCAGAAAAAAGTCTGAGCTTGAGATTTAGTTCAGAACTAGGAGTTACAGGGCTATAAATTATAGAAAGGTTGCTCTATTTCTCACAGAAGCTTCTGTCATAAAAAGTTTTGGACTCAAGTTTTATAGAAACTTAGCTCTGAATGGGAACTTAGATGTCATCTAGTACAATGCCTTCTTCTTGGCATGTGAAGAAACTTGTTTTTCAGCTAGTGAGTGGCAAACCTAGAACTAGAATCCTGATATTTCTCTCATTTTTCTCCTACTGGAAAAACCACAAGAATGGGGCAGAGATTACTGAGACTCTCAGAGCTTTGGCATCAGCCACATTTGTCCTAGAGTATGGGAAAGTTGCCCTCATACAATCAAGATCACTTCTTATTCTGTAGTCTTATGAGAAATGTTAGAAAGAACCTGTCAAAATCCTGAACATTTTGATTGGCATCTACTCCCTTGGTTGATATAACAAAGCCAAAGTCTTACATCTTATTTTCCATAGCAAGTACCCTGGCTCCTCCTGGGTTTTTTTTTCCACTGAATTTTTCGCATCTGTGATTCATCTAAAAGGAATGTTCTCCTCTAAATAACTTCCTCTCTCACACTTACTCTATTTCCTGAAAACTCAGATATAACTCCAGAAAGCTGATGAACTCACATCTCTGTTTTACAACTCTCTCTGATGTTGACCTCACCTCCAAATGTAGTTCTCCAGAGATATGGGAGAGGTTTCACAGAACAGAAAACAATAAAGGTTTAGATCATTTTAATAATGGAAAGACTGCAGAAAAGTTAAGTAGGAGTCACACAAAAACACTCTAGGCACATGACTGAGAGACACATGGGATCTTGTCTTCAGGCTACTGAACAGAACCTATATATTATTTAAAGAACAATCTTGCTGACCCTTTGTTCTCTGTCTATAATTAGGCAGAGATCAGATTGTCTTGATAGATGTGTGTGTGTGTGCATGTGCTTGGTTCACAGGATTTAGCCCAGATAAATAGTTTGCTATTTAAAACAAATTTGATGCTTCTTGAAAACTAACTCAATAATCTGATTCAATTCTGCCTCCCTTTTCTCCATCCACATGACAAAACTAGGACCCTCAAGATTAGTCTCCTAGGTCACCACCATGAGTGATTTAGTTGTCAGCCTTTCTACTAAAACAGCCTATTGGGATCTCAATTAGTGTTAATTATTATCTAATTATTATAGGGATTCCATTACCCAAGTGAGGAAATGCCTCCCCTGATAAAATCTGTGCTATAGAAAAAGAAATTGAAATTTGCCCGCTACAGAGCACACATCCAAATTTTAAGTGAGCCCAATATCTGACCTGTGAGTAGGGTAAATGTTAAGACTCAACATAATGGAAGCATACGCCCGTAGTGCCAAGTCATGAAGAGTCAAAGGGAGTGCTGGTAGGAGTATCTCCATATGTAAAAGAAGACTGGTTGCCACAACGTAGCACTGGCATAGCACTACAGTACAGGACGCCCATGCTATTGTTGAAGGAGCCGCCCAGAAGGAAAGAAGTGGTGTCTCCTTGGTCCTCAGTCCTGCCACTTCTCACTAAGTGCCAACCTCACTGATCTGCCCCTAGTCTCCAATGGGGTTTCTACTGACATTTCCTCTAGATCAGGGTTTCTCAACCTCAACACTATCGATATATTAGACTGGATAATTCTTCATTTTAAGTGGCTGTCCTGTGCGTTGTAGGGTTGTTTTTGTAGCAGCCCTGGCCTCTCCCCACTAAATTTGAGTAGCACCCATTAGTTGTTACAACAAATCATTTCAAGATATTACCAAATGCCCCCAGAGAAAAACTGCTCTAGGTTGAGAACTACTCAGCTAGATCATAGAAAGTGGGATCAGAAGGAGGTCCTGGGTGAGCTGGCTCTCCGAGGATGACTGAGCCACCTTTGTGGCTCAGTATTCTCACAGAATTTGGGAAATTTTTTTACCTGGTATACACAAATGCATTTAAGTACATATAGGAAAATTTTACTTCAGATACTCCCTCAAGACCAAGAATTAATTTATGTTCTAGGGCATTTGTTCCTTTATGTCAATATGAAATTTTCTTAAGATTTCATTTATTTATTTTTAGAGAGAGGAGAGGAGAAGGGGGGAAGAGAGGGAGAGAAACATCCATGAGCGAGAAACATCAATCAGCTGCCTCTCTCACACCTCCAACCAGTGACCTGGCCCACAACCCCGGCATGTGCCCCGATTGGGAATTGAACCAGTGACCTTTTGGTTTGCAGGATGGTACCCAACCCACTGAGCCACACCAGTCAGGGTGAAATTTTCCATACAGGACTTTCCCAAGAAGCAAAGCAAAATCAAGATAAAAAAAAAAACAAATACTGAAAATGTAGAAGTTCAAATGCAGACAAGTTTACAAGATAGAGACATTTTAAAATAACTGAAGTCTAGTCACAAAATGGCCTGGCACAGTTTAAGGGCTCACAAGCTCTACTTCCTCGTTGTTGTTCTGAATAACCTCATTCTGTTGCTTCGTTTTCTGACTCCACCTGCAACCTCTTTCTTTCCCAGAAAAGCACTGAATTGGAAACACGGTAATAGCTAACTTTTATCTAGCACTTACTAACAGCCAAGCACTCACTCTTCTGAGCACTTTTACTTATACTTGCTCATGTTATTTGCACAAGAACTCTGTGGGGTAAGTACCCTTTTCCCCCATTTTATAGATAGGAAATAGAAGCACTAGGAGAGTAACTTTCCCAGAATCCTATAGCTCTTAAGTGTCAGAACCAAGAGTCATACCTAGACAGTCTGGTCCCAGTGTGCATGTTCTTGGCCCCTCTGGCCTCCAGACCATGTGAAGTCCACAGCCCTAAGTAGACAATAGATAGTTTCCTAACAGTGAGAGAAAGTTTTCATACACTTCCCAGGATGCATGATAATAGTCGTCAATACTACGGACATTGAATCAACTTTATTTCCTCCCTGTCCCTTTGCCCCCCTCAGTTCCCCTGCCCCTGTTCCTTCTCTTCCTTTAGGAGGAAGGTAGAGCTTTGTTTTCTCGCAGCATCCTGATTAGTGTCCAGTGAACTCAAACAATTCAGGCATTATTTTACCATCGTTTCTCAAAGCTTGGCCCAAGAACCATCTGATGATTGAGTACTGATACTTATTAAAAAGACAGATTCATGCGTTCCACCATAGAGCCACAGAAAACTCTGAGGATGGCCCAAGACTGTTGTTCTAAGCAAGACCCCAGATGGTAATGATGCACACAAAATTTTGAGCTCAATTTAGACTTCGTGACTGGTTAGCTTAGCTAGTTAGAGCAAAATCAACTTTACCTGGCAGTTCCACTTCTGCCCTTTCCTTATTTATTCATCGGACTCAAACTATAAACAGCTAGACAACATGGGACTGTGGAGAAACATTCTGTATAGATGAAGTCTGGCTTATAACCCAAATTGGAAAACAAATTTTGAGTGCGTCATTTTTATTCACAATGGGCAATATGTTTTCCATCGGCATTTCTTGTACGAGTAAACATGCTTAATTTATAATCAAGACACAGTATTAGTTTCCAAAAAAGGAAACCCACAGTGAGACATACCCCAGTTCTTAGTTAACTCTTGCCTGTGTTTTAGGTCCAAAGATCTTAAAGACAGCAGAGCTCATAAGTTACTGCACATGGTGTCTTGCGTGGTTATATTGTGGGTGGAATCTTTTTACAAAATATGATCAGTAAAAGCTCTCAATGGGCTAACCAAAGCCAATTTACAAGAGTTGTAGTTCAGCCATGGACCCTGATTAGTATGATTTCTTCATCCACCCAATTCCTGAACTTCCAAACCTGTTAGCAGTTTTGATTCATTCTCAACCAAGCCAAAGCTAATCAAAGCTTTTGAATCTCACTTTCACTCAACAATATCTCTGAATCTGAATTAACTTTTATTTAATCTGTCAATGCCAGAAGTCTTATCTGATTTTTTTAGGCTAAACTGTATAGAAACATTGGTGCTATATAGAAACATTGGTAGAAAACACATAACCCCAAAAAAGAAGTCAGCTTCCTTCTCTGGGAAACACTAATTAGTAGCCTGGTAGTCAGTACTTGGAAGTGAGCACCAGCGCCACCCCCACCGCTCCCACCAGACAGGCTCCAATACCATTTTCCCAGCAGGAACTGTGTGCCTGGACTGCTCCTTAGTTATGAGCAAGTTTTATTGCTTTTCCCTAAATGAAAATAAAATAGCCTTGTGGTAGAATGGAATTAAAGAAGCAAGACTTCATTTGGGAGCTTAATCAAAACTCTTGAGAGGGGATATTTTCTCAGTTTTCCGTACTTTCTGTTTCAGACCATGGATCCAGAACAAATGACATGAATTCCACTGCCCTTTGTCCTCTCAATCTGACTTCCACGCAGCCACGTCACCCATGGTGCAAAGTCACTTTTCCTCAGCTTTGCACAGCATTCTGTGCTTCAGCTTCTCATCAGCAAAGAAACTCATTTCATTTGCACTCTCCTTCCCTCTTCACAAAATCCTAAGAATTAACTAAGTGTAGCCCTTTACTTTTAAGAGGGTTCTAGTTTCCAAGGTTTTGTTTTGTTTTGTTTTGTTTTGGGGTGAAGCATTCAGTAGTTATGCATAACTCTCTCCTGGAAAACTTCCCTCCTGCCCAACAAAAGAGCTGAGAGAGTTAAATAAGTTTTCATTAACTCCGAGTAGATAATACAGTATATTGTGAGTAAAGCTAAATCTTTCTATTTTCCATTTTCACTAGGCCAAAAACTTTTGAAGATGTAAAATACTTGTTAAACTTTTAATTGCCTCCCAAATTCCAATATATTTGACATTTTTCTATAACAACTATATCTTAGGCTCTTTCATATATATGTATAGAATGTCACTTAAGCTTTTTGACAAATCTGAGGACAGTATTATTATCCCTATTTTACAAACAGGGGCCTGAGGTTCTGGAAGACAAAGCAGGGTTGTCTAATGTCACACAGCAAGTAACAGAAATCAAATTCAAATCCTGGGCTCCTAACTCTAAGTTCAATATTCAGTCAATCTCCCTATAGTTATCAATTAGATATGTACAACTGCTGAGAATAAATAAATGATCAAAATTCAGGGATTCTACCATGCTGGAGAGTCTCATACACTTTATACCCATCACTCTGTGTAGCAGTTTTGCATGTACTTTGCAAGGTTGGCAGGCTCCCATCTTTTCATTCTTCCCAATTCATATTTGTTTCACCTACAGAAATTATAATAATAACCATATCTGCAGACTTACACTTCCTTTCTAGAGCTTTTCAGAAAGCTAGTATTTGGAGGGGATTATTGAACTACGCAATGGCACAGAGCAATATGACCCAAAGAATTCCTTCCCCTGCACTCAGTCTCTAAGTGACCCATGTCTAGCATTCTGCAGTTGCCGGGGGAAGGCAATGCCGTTAAGCAAACCAGAACTTGTATAGAATCTTTCTAAAGGTTCCCTGCAAATTGCATTGTTTTTATACCTGTCAGTTAAGTGATGCCTCCACTGCATTTGAGGAAGAGTGGGGACATCCAGTGGTCACAAAGGTTGATAACAACTGAAATATCACTTCGATGGTATGTTATGATTTGATGTAAACTCTTGTGCTGCAAAGGGTCTTAAAACATTTTTGATTTTGATAATTTTTCAATTATTGTAAGTGGGACCCTTTGGCAGCTAGCATACTTGTATTTAGAGTTCAATTGGCAAGTATATTCCCCCTCAAAATCATGTTTTTTAATAACGGGGTCATATTCCATTGCTCAAAATGATCTACCACATTAAACTTAAATACATGATGACATTAACTTCTTTTTAAAAAACTGAACATAATAAACATTTTGGCTCCATCCATTTATATGGATGACCCTCTGGCCTCAGGGTGTGCATAGTACACCAATATTGAAAGGAGTTCATCCTTTTGACAATACCTGGAAAAATGAAAACCTTTGAGGGGTCAAGAGGTCTCATTGACCAACTAGTGCAATTTGGGAATTAAAATCTTTCAGTGAGGGAAGACAACACTCACCTTGAATACAAAGCTCATGCAGACAGTTCATCTAACGATTCTTCTAGAGCATATTTCCTTTCTGAGGTTGGCCATCTCTGTTTTGTAGTAACGCAATGTCATGTTTTAGGGCTGCTTTGGAAAGACTGAGGATCAAGAGGCCAGGGTTCCAGGTCTGACTTTCCCACTCATGAACCACCTGGCCTGACGGAGTCAGCACGTATTTCAAACTCCGCTTTCTCATGTGTAAAACGAATAAATCAGATCACTTCTATGGGTCTGTCATTATAAAACATGCTCTCATCCCATTTCCTTATTTGTAATTTATCCGTTTGTCTAGTATTATGACCATACAGAAGTCACCTGACACCTCGAGGTCTTTGTAGAAGATCCTCTCCTTCTAAAAGAAAGAGCCACAGAAGCTTCATTAGCATAAAGAACTACTGTACTTAGGAAATTATTTACCAATGTTTAGGCTAGATGATATATGGCACAGAAATGCCTTTTAGTGTATCCTCCCCTAAACTCCAAAAGTACTTTATTAGACCTCCTACATTAAAGAGGAAGCTGTGACATGCATTAAAGAGGAAGCTGAAGTGAGAACCCAGGAATCCTACATTCTCACTCTCTGCTCTAAACAATAGTCTTCATGATTTCTGAAAAAAGTAAAAGAAAAATGAGCAGTACCGCTGCTCCCACCATGGTTCTCCACAGTTTGCCACAAAATGCATTTGAAGATCTTTCTTATTTCTCCCCTGCCAAACCAGGAATAGGAGGCAGATCAGCAGTGAGGGACGTCACAGAAATTTGCTTTCTCTGTCTTAAGAAGAGCCATTCTATTTCTTGCCCGAAGTTTAACTTGATTATGCATTCATTAAAGACGAGTGATGGCGATGATTAAACAAAAACATCTTTAAAATGCAGAGTTCATTTCAACCCATTTGGTTTTGTTACACACAAATTGGATTTGCATTGCATCCCGCACAGCAGGTACTCCACTTGAAATCAAAGACAGATGCTTTTATGGGATTAAAAAGAAAACCTAGGGGGAGGGGGAGCAGGCTAGAGATTGAGATATTTTGCATTTTGGTAATAAGGGCTCCAAAATGAAACACTGATCATATAGTTGCTTTATCCATGTAAGTGTTGGGGCTATAATTAAAAGGAACCAAGAACCCCCATCATAACTGGAGTCGTTGTCAAAGAAGAACATTTAATTTGCAGGGGGGAAAAGTGACTTTTGCCATAGATGTCTAATAATACCTTAGCATATTTGAAATTTAATCATAAGTGGTTTAGAATTAAACCATTTGAATTATTGCTGAAACATTTCAAGTGGTGACATTAAATGCTTTGTTTGAAATTAGCCATTAATTCAAAAGTCTTCTCTGGAGCTGCTGTGAGAGTTTAACTCCTTGTCTGTAAATAGAAGTCCCTGGTTCTCACACCATGTAATTAATCTTCATTCCTCTAGAACACTCATATTGCTGGCTATTTATTCTGATACCTTTGGTTAAATTATTCTGCACACTATAATTTTATGATTGATATCATCTGCCGTTTCACAATTTTTATGTATTTATCAGCTTGTTGGACATCTGTTGGGAGCACGAAGTAAAAATAGATTGACAGAGCCTATGTGTGCCTCACCTTTCCATTGCTTCCAAGAAACTTTGTACAGTCAATACAGTTAATCACTTAAAATGTCTTGCAGAGGGTCTTCCTCTGTAACAGGGTTATATTAACATTTCTCATCTATTTAATGATTGCATCTTATGATAGACTGATTGCACTGATGGCCCCAATTATTGGCCTCCCTGTATCTGTGCTCATTGCAATGTAAATTTGCACATCTCCCCATGAAGAGGTGGAATCTATTTCCCCATCTCTTGAATCTGAGCTGGGCTTGTGATTTGCTTTTGTCAATAGGGTTTGGTGGAAAACAATGATATGACAGCTCTAAGCCTAGGCTCTGGAGGCCTTGCATATTCAGCTCTTTCTCTTTAAACCCTGACCCTGCCATGAGAACAATTCCAGGCTAGCCCAAGGGAAAATAAGAGATATGTGGCCCAGTCACTCCACAAGTACTGCCAACATCTAATCCACCCCCAGGTGCAGAACTGCCTAGCCAAAATGCAGCTGACCCAGACAGAAGAACTGCCTGGCAGAGTTCAAGAGAAAAATTCATTGATTTTGGAAGGTGCTTGATTACACCACAATGGGTGATAACAATACATGGCTGGATCACATTTTTTTAAGTAACATTTGATTTGGACTTTAAATGATGAGTATGATTTTTGATGTTTACCACAACACTTACATCATAGTATGTGTTCTACAAATACTTATTACCTGATAGTTGAGTGGATATTCATCTACTTTAGACTGTTGGTGACCATGTTGTAATAAAATCTTATGACATGTAACTATGCCCTTCATACTTTTGTAAAATTCTTGGGTTGGGGGGCATAGAAAAAAGGATAGTGTCTCACTCTTTCTCACTGAGATTACTGCCCATGAAAAGTGACCCAGAAACATGAATAAAAGATTTGTTGGATAGAAAAGGCAGACTCTTCTGCAAGGGGTTGGGCTGGCCTGAAAATTCATGTGTATCATCCCTTGATGACATTTCAAAATCTTCATGGAAGATAATTCCACATTCAAGTACAGATTTCATTTTCCAGTGATCTGCAAACCTTTAAAAAGAAGGATGTTTCCCAAAATGCCGAACCTACTGACACATGGAATTGGAATACATTTTAGAGATTACCTTGCCTAGCCTCCCACCCCATACAGAAACCTCCACCTCAATTTCCCCAAAAGGTAATAATTGTAATTATAATTTATGTACACTTACTAAGTTAGATCATGTTCTGAATATCAGCTATGTATCAGTTCTTCACAATAATAGTGTCCAAAGTCATGTGCCTAGTACATGGCAGAGATGGAATTCAAATTCTAGAGTCTACTCTTTTGCTGTGAAAGGGTTCTACACTGTTAACAACTAGAGCCATTCACTGAAGACTGAGCTACCTTGTGGTGAAGTGAATTCTTCCCCTCCCCCAGAAATCTTTACAGCCTCCTCATTGCCTATCTCACTATTTCAATTCAGAGACTAGGCATCATTGAAACCTAGGATAGCAACTGATTTTTATATTGTGGTTGGTTGGTATATGGTTAATTGGTTAGATAATTTTAAGTAGAAAAATTGACTCTAAAAACTTACACATTGAATTAATAAAGCTGTAAATATTTCTCAAGCTGTTCAATAAACATGTCATGAATTTTCATTCTTTACCTAAGTGTAAGGTCCCAGTTAGTGCCAGGAAGGGCATATGAGTCAAGTCCATTACCAGATTCAAGAAAATTTCATTGTTAGCCTATCATAAACATAGAGAAACACAGAAGATGATATAAATTTATTACTTTATTTTTCTTGATAAATTCCTTTCCAATTTACCCAGAGTCTGCCTCAGAGACGTGTCCAGCATCACCTCACAACTGGCCCTCTCCCAAGTTTGGTGATACATCTGTACCTGAAGTCATAATACCACTTCTCTGGTCTGGACAAGGCACTGATGCACAGTAAAGGATGTCTTTCCGACGCTTCAAAGCAGCTGAAAGACCAACAAACTTTCCTCTTGCTAATATTGTCCAACTCTCATTGAAAAGCTTAAGTAATTGTTTCTCTAAAAAAAATCTGCTTCTTCAATTGTGTGGGGTTTTGTTTGTTTGTGTCAGGTAACTTTCAAAGTTTTTGTCAATAAGCTGCTGGACCTTCATAAAGATCATAGCTTACATGTCTGTATTGCATTTAAGTCTCTTGATGACAACAGTCAGACTAGATTTCATGTACTGGATTCTTGAACAACATGGGCTTGATCTGTGCTGGTCCAACTATATGCAGAGTTTCTCAGTAAATAAACAGTCCTTCATATGCCCAGGTTTCACATCTGCAAATTCAACTAAGTGTGGATGGAAAAGCACATTGTACATTGATGGTTGAAGGTCTGTGGATGTGACAAGTCTATGAGTGCACTAGATTTTTGTATCTGTGGAGGTCCTGGAGCCAATCCCTCAAGATATTGAGGGGCAACTATACTTAATTTGGGGGGGAGTCAAAAGTCTTATGCACATTTTCAACAGCATGAGTTCGGTGCCCCTAACCTCTGAGTTGTTCCAGGGTCAACTATATACATTTTATTTATTTATTTGCACTTTGTTACTCTATGTAAGACATTTGCCAAATAATGTGAAATATACACATATATAATTAGCAGCTAACTATATATAATATATAATATCACATATATGTGTGTAATTTTTTCTCATAGCAGTTACAGAAGGCAGGATTTGTTTAAGTACAGTTTGTTGATTATGCTATTACAATTGTCCCAATTTTCCTGCTTTGCCCCCCTCTGCCCAGTACTCCCCTTCCCTCTAGAGATTAGCACTCCCTTAGTGCATGTCCATGGGTCATGCATATAAGTTCTTTGGCTTCTCCATTTCCTATACTCTTCTTAACATGCCCCCATCTATTTTGTGCCTGCCAATTATGCTTCTTATTCCCTGTAACTTTTCCCTCATTCTCCCTCTTCCCCCCCCCAGCTGATAATCCTCCATGTGACCTCAATTTCCATTATTCTGTTCCTGTTCTAGTTGTTTTCTGAGTTTGTTTTTGTGTTTTAGATTCAGTTGTGGGTAGTTGTGAATTTGTTGTCATTTTAGTGTTCATAGTTTTGACCTTCTTCTTTTTCTTAGATAAGACCCTTTAACATTTCATATAATAAGGGTTTGGTTTTGCTGAACTTCTTTAGCTTTACCTTGTCTGGGAAGCACTTTATCTGCCCTTCCATTCTAAATGGTAACTTCGCTGCATAGAGTAATCTTGGTTGTAGGTCCTTACTTTGATCATTTTGTATATTTCTTTCCAGTCCCTTCTTGCCTGCAAAGTTTCTTTTGAGAAATCAGCTGATAGTCTTATGGGAGCTCCTTTGCAGGTAACTGTCTCCTATCCTCCTGCTGCTTTTAAGATTCTCTCTTTATCTTTAACCTTTGGCATTTTAATTATGATGTGTCTTGGTGTAGCCCTCTTTGGGTCCAACTTCTTTGGGAGTCTCTGAGCTTTCTGGACTTGCATGTCTGGTTTCTTCGCCAGATTGGGGAAGTTTTCCTTCATTATTTTTTCAAATAAGTTTTCAATTTTTTGCTCTTCCTCTTCTCCTGGCATCCCTATGATTTGGATGTTGGCCCTTTTGAAAATGTTCCAGAGTCTTCTTAAACTCCCCTCATTTTTTTGAGTCTTTGTTTCTTCATTTTGTTCTGGTTGAATGTTTATTTCTTCCTTATGTTCCAAATTGTTGATTTGAATCCCAGCTTCCTTCCCCTCACTGTTGGTTTCCTTTGGATTTTTCTCTATTTCCATTAGTATAGCCTTCATTTCTTCCCTTATGCTTTTGCTGTATTCAATGAGATCTTTGAGCATTCTGACCACCAGTGTTTTGAACTCTGTATCTGATAAATTGGTTTTCTCCATATCACTTAGTTCTTTTTCTGGAGTTCCGTTCTGCTCCTTCATTTGGGCCATATTTCTTTCTCTCCTCATTTTGGCAGCCTCCCTGTGTCTGTGTACTAGGTAGAGCCGCTTTAATTTCCAGTCATAGAGAACCTATTAAGCTGTATGGGCAGAGACTTTGGTATTCACCAAGGCAGGGCAACCTAGTTCACCTCTTTGTGGCCCTGTGTGGGGGGGAGGGGTTGAAGAGGGGACATGCCCCAGCTGGCTAATTTCTGGGGGCTTGCCTGGCAGTCACCCTTTTTCCAGTCACTTTGCCCACTTCTCATATGTAACTATCACCCCTCCAGCTGCTGTCCTGGTTATGGTTCCCAGAGTGGGTGGGTTTTTGTATCCTCTGGCCTTTCCTAAGAAACTGATAGTTTCTTCCACTGCCTCAACTCCCACTGGGTTTACAGCCGGAAGTTATGAGTCTTTATTTTTGTCCCATCACTGGAACCCTAGGCTGTGCACTCTGTCCTGGGGCTGGGATTGCTTGCTTACAAGGTGTCCCCTATTTTTTATCCACTGCATGTGAATGTGGAACCACCAGTTCCACTGGCTGCTGCCACCTTACTGACCCCAGCTTGCCACAGCCACACCACATCCTCTCTACCCTGACTCCCCATCCCAGCCCCTCCTACCCATCTGGATGAATATAGCTTCATTAAATCCTTGGTTTTCAGAATTCTGTACAGTTCTGGGTGTTTTTCTGGGTGATTTTATGACAGTTCTGGGTGTTTTTTGTTTTTAAGTTAGTTGTGTTCCTTCTTAAGGTTTGCAATGAGGCAAAGCATGTCTACCTAAGCCTCTACCTTGACCAGAAGCCTCAGGAGGCAGGATTTCTGAAGTCAACTATATTGAAGTGTAATTTTAAGCAATAATATGCATTCATGTTGAGTTTGATGAGTTTTGGTAAGTGAATACATCATGTAACCACCATCTAAATCAAAATGCAAGACATTTTAAAATATTCCCTTGGACCACTTTTAAGTAAACCTTACACCTTTTCCCCATCTAGGCAACCACTAATTTAATTTCTGCCACATACATTACTTTTCCTATACTAGAAATTTCACTTAAGTAAAATTATATAGTGCATACTTTTTTGTCTGGTGTTTTCCTTAATAATGTATTTTGAGATTTATCAATATTACTGTATCAGTAGTTCATTCCTTCTTATTGCTGAGTACTATCCTATTGTGTGGCTATAACACAATTTGTTCATTTGTCACCTGTGGACAGATATTTGAGTTGTTTCCAGTTTAGGGCCATTACAAAAAAAGGCTGTTATGAGCATTTTTGTACATATCTTTTACTGGACATAGTTTGTATTTCTCTTGGCTATGTCTAGGAGAACTATTGAGCATATGGTAAGTATATATTTAACTTTATAAGAAATGGTCAAACTGTTTTCCAAAGTGATTGCACTATTTTACATTCTCATAAGCATAATAAAAAATTTCTCTTCTTTCCTTGTTCCATGTCCTACTAACACTAGTTATGATCAGTCTTATTTTTAACCATTTGAGTACACGTGAAGTAGTATTCATTTTGTTTTCTCTTTTAATTTCCATAATAACTAATGATGCTCAACATCTTCTCATGTATTTACTGACCATGGCACATCTTCTGTTCAAATCATTTGCTCATTTCAGAAGGTGGTGTGTCTCTTAGAAAGTTGTGAAAACATTTGATCTATTCTGAATTCTACTTCTTTGTTAGACATTGCAAATACTTTTTCTCAGTTTGTTGCTTTCTTTTCTCATTTACTCAATGGTGCATTTTGAAGAGCAGAAGCTTTTCATTTTGATGTAACCCAATTTATCAACCTTTTTCTTGTATATTTTTTATAGTCTAAGAAATCTGTCTATTCTAATGTTAAAAATTCTTTTTTCTGTACTTTCTTCTAGGTGTTTTAGAGTTTTAGCACATCTTTATATCTATGATCCAGGACAAGTGTATGCTGGTATATTTTGTAAAGTAGGGATAGAGATTCATTTTTCTCCCTTACAGTTAGCCAGTGTTTTTTGAGTTCATTAAAAAGACTATCCTTTCCCCCATTGAATTACCCTAGTACCTTTGCTGTAAATCAACTGACAAAGTGTCCATCTATTCTGTTCCATTAATCTATGTGCCTATCATTATGCCAATTTCACACTATACTGATTATGATAGTTTTATATTAAGTCTTGAAATCAGGTAACATATATTCTTCATCTCCTTTCTCTTTTTCAAAATTGTTTTATCTATTTCAGATCCTTTGCCCCTCCTTGTAAGTTTAGAATCAAGTCATCATTTTCTATAAATATCATACTCACACTAACATTTTGATTGACATTAGATTGACCCTGTATATCAATTTGTGAAGAATTATTCATAACTGTATTAAATCTTCCAATCTATGGATATAATATATCCTTCCCTTTATGTAGGTCTTAATTTCTCTATTTTTTTTTTATTTGTACTATATCGGTCTTGCACATATTTCAGCAAATTTACTCTAAGTATTTCTGGAATTATTAAGTACACTTTTAAAATGAGAGAACAAGGTGATCAGAAAGAAAGAGTACGTAGTTCACCCAAGGATGCAGAGCTGGCAAGTGGCTGAGCCTGGATTTGAATCTGGAAGTGACTGAATCCAAAGACCATGTTCCTAACCACTAAGCCAGCAATTGACAGAGCAAAAATAGACAGAGAGAGTTGAACTAAAGAGAATGCCTTTTAAAATTGTACATGTCACCCTACCAGACATTCTGGTATCACTGGAGAGAGGATTAGTAGGCCTGGATAGCTTGAAAAGCTCCCGAAGTGTTTCAGTTCTCCACCGGGAGAACTACTGAGTAAGACTTTTTGAAGTCATCAGTCTCAGCATGGTCAGTTTTGGCTGGCCACCATTTAAAGCCCTCACTACCTGGTTTCTAGAAAGATCAGGTCAGGAAAGAAAGAGCCTGGCATGACAACAAGAGCCAGGCAGATCCTATATTCCCAGATCTATAAACAACAAAAATGGATGTTGCTTCCACATTCTGTTCACACCTAAGCTTCCATTCTATCAATGAATGTCTAGTCATTAAAGATGAGACATACAAATTAATTTTGGATGCAAGTAATGTAAATTCCAACATTTATTTAATTTGTTTTTGTTTATTCTACTTTGACCTATTATGTTTTCCCTTCTGTCTCTCCTTTCTTTAATAAGTTGAACATTTAGTTTTGAAATACTAAGTTTGAAGAATGCAGAAGCAAGCGAGGAAAAAAATGGAATAAGGTATTTCAGAGTAAGTGTGCCATGTGCTTGCTATGTTTATAGAAAAGAGAATCATGGTCACAGGCAATAAGCCAGCACAGAGCCATGCTCAGGGACTTCCCTGCCGGCCCTGGGACTTGCCATGATGTGCTGGCTTTGGGGTACACCATTGAAAAGAAATGGGCTCACTAGTGAAACCTGTGTACCTGCCACAGAGGGAAGGACTGGCCAACAGTTCACAAATAAGTTATGTGACTGAAAAGCAAGCTTTTAATAGGTATTATTATAATATTAGTAATTGCCAAAACTTATTTATGCCGTATACCTAAGTACAAAAACTTCCCTTGGAGCCACATGGAATAAAAAGGAGGGGAAAGATCATGTTTACTTCTCTCTTTTTGTTTTTTTCTCCTTTTCTTCTTTTTATATGTTTACTTCTCTCAAGGTTCATAAGGAAGAAAACACACCTGTGTAAAATACAATTCGAGGCATCTTGTAGCAATTTCTGTTGCCCAAGTCAATCCGGCAGGGCAGCCTGCCACCCGGCACCCTGATGTAAAGAGGCAGGCATCTTGTGTGAAAAATCAGGGACTTGGGTTTACAGGAGCTGAATCAATATTGCCTAGACACTTGGTGTAGCTGAATGCATGCTTCTACCTAAAACATAAAATAAAAACACATGCTTTATACACTTTCAATCAGTGTTAACAGGAATAATGGAGAGTGCTTGGTAAACTGTCAACATAAAGTTACTGGTGCTGGTGGTGGCAGCAGTAACAGGAATAGCATCATGATTACCAACCGTCGTCCAGCCCACTGCCTATATGCCCACTTCAGTTCAATTGCTTCTGTTTTTACAGACTTTTACAACAAACATGATACCCTTTCGTCGATAAACTCACCCAGTTCCTTACCTCCTATTCATGGAGTTCCCAATATTGTCAGAATACCATAACCAAGATTCAGATGCCTGAGTGGCAACTGCTGATACCATTTATGGCCTTGGAGGAAGCTTGCCTTGTTGTTAGTCAGACTTAGAACCCTGTACCCTCTGTACAACTGCTTGGGTCTGTGCTGGTCACGAGTCACAACACTTTCTATCCTCTTTAGTCTGCCCCTCTACAGAGAGACTTCTGTCTTCCCCTCTCATTGTAATCACTGGTGTGGTCTCCCCCGGGGTCTCTGGCATCCTGCCATGACTAGCACTCATGATTTACCCATTCTGGAAAGACTAGATTGCTTTATCCCAGATAGAGCCACTTCCTTTTCAAGTTGAACTGTAATGTAGGATGTTTGAATCTTATTTGTAATAATAACTAACATCTAAAAAGAATCCTTGATTGCAATAATAATCTAGTTCACATCCATCTGGCTCATAAACTTGAAAGAGAGACATTATTTCATCCCCACAGTGAGAAAATTAAGATTGGAAAAGGTTAAGTGAATTTCCTAATATCATACTAGTAAACCCAAGTTAAAACTTAAAACCAGGTCTTTTGATTCCACCACCTATGATTTTATCATTCTCAAACTTCTGTTTGGTCAAATAAACCCTTATTTGCCAACTTGATCAAAACATGTATTTATTTATTAATTCAACAAACATTTAGTGAATAACTTTATGCTACAAATACCTCTTCCCTTAAAGATATTCACATTCTAGCAAGAATACAATGCTATAAACACAGGAACAATGTCTTATTCTGCTTGGGATTTTCAACTCCTGATACAGTATCTAATATAGAGCATATTTTTAAATTTTATTCACTTATTTATTTTTAGAGAGAAAGAAGGGAGGGAGAAAGAAAGGGACAGAAATGTAGGTCAGTTGCCTGTCACGTGATCCACCCAGGGACTGGCCCACAACCCAGGCATGTGCCCTGACCAGGAATCAAACTGGCAACTTTTCAGTTTGCACGAGGATGCCCAACCCACTGAGCCACATCAGTTCCGGCTGGTACAGAGCATATTTACTGAATAAACTAATTAATGAATGGTATGCAAATGAATATATTAAAAGTTAAATTACTTTTTAAGTCAAATGCTAGCACAATGAGAGATTATTCTGAAAAAGCACAAAGTGCTATATAAATTTTAAGCATTATAACTATATTCAATTTTAGGTGGAATTTTAATTTCAACTAGAATGCCAGAGTGAGTTCTTAGATCATCTTAATAAGGTCTTTTGTACCCTATTTAACAGTATTTTCTTCATATTCAACATACCATCAGTAGGAAGACTGTTTTGAGTTCCCACTTCAAGAGTTTTTTAATGCTCTGACCTGCCTGCAGTCACTTCAGCAAACTCGCCCACACCCTAATTCTGTCATTGCCAAAATTCCCAGAAGGAAGGGGAGGGGCTCTCTCTGGGGACTTGGCCCAGATCCTTACAGTACGCTCATCACATTTTATTGTAATTATCTGTTGACATGTCATTTTCCCCTCAGTTCAATTCCTGCCACTTGATACTTCACCTACCAAAAGTTTTCAAGATATCAAAGCAAAACTCACAATTTTTAAGTCAAACTTTCTCCTTAAACAATTAACCCAAAATAAAGTTCTTCTATATTTAGAAAATATTTAACAACACCTATGCTATGTAGTTCAATTTCCTTAATACATGCCTTTCACTAAAGTTTTAAATCAATATGTAAACCAATAAAGTGAATATTTGGTTCTTGAACACACATAAGCTAATGCGGGAAGACAGTTTTGAAGAAGGTCTCCTGCTTCCAGCTGATGGTTACGATGCCCAGGTTAATGTTAACACATTTCATTATGAAAAGTTCACTTACTCAGTTATTACTAAGCTACTAGCCAAACAAAACAGTGGTGTGCAGCTAAGAATTTCATGAGGCACTTTTCACACAGAAGTCAGGGACCTTGTGCCGATTTTTTATATAAGATAAAAAATCTAAAGTAGTTTCTTCTATTTTAGGAAAAATATTTGAAGATTGGGTAGTATCACTGTTTTAATAACAGAGGGTCATTGCTTCAAATCCATTTTCTTAAGTGTTAAATGTGCTTACCGTTTCATGTGTACACATGCTCAGAGACTCCACATGTGGTTCGAGTGCCCTCACTACCAGGTCCCCAGGGACAGAGAAGAACTCTCAGTATGGTGGAACCTTGGTGTCTGAGGCCGCTAAAATAGCTGTGGGGCTGAGCTGTTACTGAGCCCCTTGGAAGGCCAACATCTTTCTGCTGTACATAAATATCCCTAGAAGATGTTTTGTTTATGCTGTGTGCCAGCACAAATAGATAATTTGGATTTGCTTTAAGCTTAAGAGAGGGACAAGACCAGAAACAGTATTTGATGCCCATGACGCTCAGAACTAAGCTAAACAAAAGTAGGTAGTTAATTTTAAGTAATCTTGGAACAAAATATTGTGCAAATAGGATAGTATGTGGCATTGATTGTGTAATTATGTGTTGCTGATACACTGTTCTTCATACAAATTCTAAAGCCCATCCTTTGAATTCATTACTCCCCAAAAGTATTTTCAAAAAATAATTCCAGGCTATGGTGCTCAGAAAGTTAATTTTAATGCAAAAGAAGCAAAATGCTCACAAACAACGTAAAAAATGAAATTTGGAAAAGGAATATTCTGTCAGAAGAATTCCAGCCATATTGGCAACAGCTCAGTGACAGCGGTTACTGTGGTGTTCTACTGTCGAAGGCAGAGTTGCTGGGAAAAAATGACTGACACATTTCATCAAAGCTTCCTCTCAGCTGCCTGAGCCAACTGTCGCTGGTAAATGACTTAATCTTCACTAAACTTTTATGCAGGAAAAGCAGAGTAGTTGACATGCACCCACATATAGACCTGAAACTCTAATGAGATCATTTGACATTCTGATTGATACAAAATCTACATTGTGTTTTGACTTGCCTGCCACCATTGATATGGTGTTATTTCCAGTTTGAAAGGTTCAAAAGGGATAGTTATTTTACAATACATCCCAA